>LR778277.1:2197079-2271985 GCA_902810595.1 Coregonus sp. 'balchen' | reverse complement strand
TACCGAGGACCCATACCATACTGCAGGGACCATACCATACACGAGGGACCATACCATAACCGAGGGACCATACCATACACATTAACAGAGGCGGACCCATACCGGGGGACCATACACATACGAGGGACCTACCCATACGATTGGGAACCATACCATACTGAGGGGGACCATACCATACCGAGGGACCACTACCGAGGACCATACCATTAATGAGGGACCATACCATACAGAAGGGGTACGGGACCATACGAGGACCATCCCGAGAAGGACCATTAACCATACCGAGGGGACAATACCATAAACGAGGCGACTCATACCATACTTTGACGGGACATTACCCATACCGTAGACAATGCAAAAAGAAGGCGCATACTCTTTTTACCTACTTACCCTACTCTTTATACCGACAAGCGAATTACCCCACCTATGTCAAAACAAAGATTTCCTCTCTCTAATGCCCCTGCCGAGGCCAATGAAATTACAGCACTTCTATACAATTCTCACCAAACTTAATTACTCACCGAGATAACTGACCACCCCCGCCATTCCTCCCAGCTCTCCCTCCCCTTCCACCGTGTTGCCATTTCCACCCCCCCCCCCCCTCTGGGCTCTAACCTCATATTTCACCTCTTTTTGTACCCCCTACCCCCTCTCTCTCCCCCCCCTTTTCTAACATTCAACCCCCTACACTCCACGCCCCTACCCAACCCCCCGACTCCCCCATCACCCCCCCCCCTTCCCACTACCACCGTCCCCCCCTCCTACCCCCCGTCTTTCCCCCCGCCTCCCTCCCCCCCCCCCTCCACCCTTCTTCTCCCCCGCCACCCCACCTATGCCCCCTCTTCTCTCCCTCCCACTTTTCCCCAGCACCCCTACCACTCCTCGCGACACCCCGCTCTTCCCTTCTCCCTCCTCCTCCCCCCTCGGCACGCCACCCCATTTTACCCCCCCCCCACCCCCCCCTCTCCTTCTAACCCGGTGCCCATTGCCCCCTTTTTTCCCCTCCCTCTCCATCCAATACTTCTTCCCTCCATCACCCCAACCTCCATCTAGACCCGGCCTACACTCCCCACCTACCCCGCCCCCTCCTTAGACCCCCACCCCCCCATCCACTCTTCCCCCCACTCTCTTCCCCCCCCTCCTTTCCACCCCCTTCTGCCAGGCCCCTCCTCTTGCCCACCTCCCCCCCCCTCTTACCCCCCCCCCCCCCCTTTTCACCCCCCCCCCCTCCACCCCCACCCTCCCTTCCAGCCTTATTTCTCTGTCCCCCTCTTCTACTTCCCCCCCCTTTTTCTCCTTCTCCGCCCCCCCACCCCATCACCCTCCCGTCCCCTCCCCCCCCACTGCCCCGTTCCCCCCAATTCCCTTCCTTGTCCCAGCTACCCTTCCACAGGTCGAACCCCCCACACCCTCTTTTTCTCCTTCATCCGTTCCCCATCTTCGTTTTTCTTTCATCCTGACGCCACTTACTCTATCACTCTCCCCCACCCTAATCCCCCGATAAACCATTTTCCCGGCCCCAAAAACCCCCCTACTATCACCACCCTACAGCCCCGCCGCCCCCCCCTAGCCCTCATTCCATAATGACGGGAACACATAACAACCGAGGGACCATACTTTTATACAATTACGAGGGTACCATACCTATAACGAGGGACCCATACCATACTGCAGGCGATTACCCATACCAATACAGAACCCGGGGACCCTACCGAGGGACCCATCCACCATAATGATGGCCGCCAACATACCCTAATGAGGGGGACCCTTTTGTTTCTTCCCCCAACCCATACCGAGGAGGACAACTACCATACGAGGGACAATACCCAACCAACGTTAGTGCAACTATAAGGGAACAGGGTACCATTTGCCGGACACACCGTCAGTTGGTCCGTTGTGAGGAAGTTTGGCTCTCCTGATACACAGAACACAGAATCACCTGGATGGATACCATTCACACCAAGTCTTTCATTTACTAGGGGGCCGTGCAGATATGTGCAGACAAGGACATTAATTAATTCATATTCGGTATCCGTAAATTGACCCAGTTGATAGTCGGATAGGATGAAATAGCTGTGATAATTAAGTAGATGTTGGCAAAATATCATAATTATAATATATAATAAATGAAAGATGAAGAACACACAAGAATAGATGAAGTTCCAGGAGAAGTGGAGCGGGCCGTTGTGTGGGCTGTGTGTCGTCCGTCGGGTGTGTGTGGTGTGTTGAAGGATGGTGGGGGTGGTTAGTTGGTTTATTTCGTGGGGTTTATGTGGGCGGGGACTGTGTTGTTCAGACGTTAGTCGCGGATGTATCAACGTGCAGTGGGCAGCCAATGGTTGCCAGGCAGGTCAGAATAGTTTCATCATTTTTCCCCTACCCTAGGCCACGCTTGTTAGATATTAGGACATTGACTTAACACAAACGTCCTCGCCAGGTTGATTATCATAGTAGAAGCGCTAAACCAGGAGGCAGCAGCAAGGGCTTGAGGTCAGACCCAAAACAGAGAAGTGTGAAAGTGATTAGGGTGGCCTGCATGAAATTATGAAGTGAGCGCCGGGTGGCCGGATAAATACAGATTTCAGTCGATCCAATAGGAACCAGCAGGATCAAGTCAGGCTCACGCCTTCATCTTAAGACTAGGCAAACTAGCCAGTTAAGTTATTTTACAACCACGTATCTGCCAAGCACCGCACTTGAGGGACATGAGGAAAGAAAGATGCGGGCTTGCTCGATGCTGGCACCGAAAATGTCTTTTCTTCTGATCACACGGATAATAATATAAAAAAAGGTTCGTATCATATAGTATCCAGAATAATTGCCCGTACGATTTACGTGTCCCCGACCTACTCGCGTTCCTCCCATTTATCCAATACTTAGTTTCGGCTTGAAGAAAGAGCCACCGAAACAGAATTATAGAAATAAAACTATTGCGATCGGACGGTGATTGGACGAGTATGAATGACATTTCAAGTGGTGCTGTCTGTGGACCTTGCTTTGAGCTCTACCTTAACCACAGGAAACCCTGTATGTCTTTTGATGGTGAGCATTGCTCTCCACTCTTGCTGCACCACGCAACGCCCCTGCCCCCTCAAACCGAGCCCTTTTAAGTCTATCTCCGCCCCCTCAACCCCGCTACTCTTTGCCCCCCCCCCCTACCTACCTAACACGTACCCCCCGTCCGGCCTTCACCCCTCCGCCTACAGCTTCCTGCGCTTCCCCTCCTTCTCCCCGCCTCGATTGACGTTGCCTGGCCATCGACACGGCCCGAGTAGAAAGGAAGATCATAGAAGGCAAAAGACTCGGGCGTTGCCTCGCCCCTACTGTCCCCCCCAGCCCGCCCCTAGTAACCGCCTTTACGGTGCACCCCCCCCCAACCCCCCCGCCCCTGCCCCCCGCACCCCTCGCACCGAGTCCGCCTCGACCACGAGACAGAACGAGCCCGAACGACCCAGACACAATGGCTACCGCCCGGCCCTACCCCCTCCCCCCCCTCACCCTTTCCCCTTCCCCCCCTTCCCCTTCTTCTCCTCCCCCCCCCGGTGGGGCAGACCAGTTGGACCAAGGACTCCGCTCCCCCCCTCCCGCCAGCTGCCCTCCTCCGAGTTCCGCCCGGGCTAACAGATCACCAACTCCCCTACCCATACGGACGAGCAAGGCAGAAGCTCCGGATCCGTCGAGGGAGGCCCCAACCCCTACCTCCTCCCCGGGCTATACAGCCCCTCCCCCATCCCCCCACCTCAGCCCTATCCCCCCCGCTTCTCCTTCTCTCCCCCCCCCCGCTCGCTCTCCTGCGATCATGAAAACCCAGTTAACGGAGAGGATCTTGTGGCCCGGTTCTCTACTCCCCTTCCCCCCACCCCCCCACCCACCCGCGCGCGGCGACTCGGCCCCCCACCCCCCCTCCCCCCCCCCCCCCACTCCCCTTCCTCCCACCTTAGCGCCTCCCTGTCCCCAGTGTCATTCTGTCCCAGCCCCCGCCCCCCCCCTGCCACGCCTCAATTGTTCCTCCCCCCGCCCAGCGAGAACCGCGGAGCGCCCCCCCCACCTCCACCCCCCCCTCGGTAATTTGTCTAGGCCATACGGGATGCGCGCCGAACAGCCCTCGCCACCGGCCCTTTACAGGGAGGGCTCATCCGCCGGACCCCGACGCCTTGCGGTTTTTACCCTTCCCCTCCTCTCGCTCCGCCTTCGCCACCCTCGGACCTCCCGCGCATCGCCCGAGGGCAGCGACAGGCGACCGGACCCTCCCCGCTCAGGACGCGGAGCCGCGTCGCCGCCCCCGTTCCCCCGCATCGCTTCTCTCCACCCCTCCCCCCCCCACGCCCCCGCGCCATCTTTTTTTCTCCCCACGCCGCGCATCCTACCTACGCCTTCCCCCCCCGCTCCCGGCCGATCTGGGTCATCCCCTCAGTCGGAAGTCGCCGCTTTCCCACCCCGTTTCCTGATCCCCTTCCCCTCCCCCCCGACTCGTCTCGCCCGGAGCGGACCCCCCACCCGCCCGCGCCGGCCGCGTCGCACCCCACCCCCTCCGCCGCGGCAAAGCCAGGTCCAACCCCCTTCCTACCCTATTGCGTTTATCTGCGCGACGTTTCTTTCCCATAGGACGCCGTCCTGTCCCCACCGTCCCGTCTTTTCATCGCCATTAACTCCCGCCTGACGGGGATGCGACCCCCCACCCCCCCCTTCGGACACCCCCGATGACCAAGCCGCAGGGCACGGGGCCACGACCCCCCGCGGTCAGTGTCCGCTGTCAGGGATCGGGCGGATCCCGTCCCCGCGACGCCCGCCCTCCACCCTACGGCAGGGGTAGGGATCGGGCCTCACGTTGACGCGCCGAGGAGACGGGGCGTCTCTTCTCCGCGTTTTCTTGTCCTACCGGCAGCCCCCTTATCTCTCCACACCCCACCGCGATGGTCTGTTCCCCCTCCTTCCATTTTCGGCATGCGCCCGAGTCGCCCCCCTCCCCCTTTATCACCGCCCGGAACCCCCAGAGTCCTTCTGCCCCACGCCCCCAGCGTCGCTTTCCCCCCGTTCCCTTTACGCTTCTCTTCCCCCATCCCCTGCGCCCCTTCTTCTCTTCCAGTCCCTCGGCTTCCCCTACTCCCAGCTTTTTCTCATACTCACCCCCTTCCCCTTCCCCACCCACACCGGCCCCCACCCCCCACCTTTTCCCACCAACTGCCCCGCGCCCCCTCTCTTAGCCCGCTTTTCCTCTCCTTTAGCCGATCTCTCTCTCCCTCTCCCCTTTTCCCCCCCCCCCCCTCCCTACCCTCCCCTCTCCCCCCCCACTCATCCTTCCCCCCCTTCTCCCCTCCCCCCCCGCCCCACGCTCTCGCACCACCCCACCGCATTCCTCCGCCTCGCCTCCCTTTCTATCCGTCTCCCTCTCCCCCCACGCCCCCCTTTCTACCTCCCCCTTTCTCCTCTCTCTTTTCTCCTTTTCTCCCCCCCCCCCGCTCTGTTTTCCCCTTCCCCCCCCTACTCCCTTCCCTCCTTCCCCCCCTTGCCCTCCTCCCTCCCGCCCTCCCTCCTCCCCTCACCCCCGCTTTTCCTTCTCCATCTCACGCTGGTTCTCGGGCCCCACGCCTGCCCACGCCTCAGGCTTGCCTGAGGTTGCACCCCCACCTCCCCTTACCTCCACCTCGCCCTCTCGCCCCTTCTTCTCTTGCTTTTCTTCCCCTAGTCCCCCCCCCCCCCCGGGTTCACGCCTGCCGCCTTCCCTTCCCCCTCTGCCCCTCTTCTGCTTTCCGCCCTCGTCGTGCCTTCACGATCGCGCCACTCCCGTCCCTTCCGTTCTCTTCTCCTACTCTTCTGTGCTCCTAACCCCCCCCATATACGGCCAATTCCCCTTCATTCCCTGCGCCCTCTCCCTTCCTTTCCCTCCCCCTTTCCTCTTTTCTCCCCTTCCCCCTCCCCCCCCGACTCCGCCTCTCTTTCCCCCCCTATCATCTCCCCCCCACTTTTCCTTGCCCTTTTCCCCTATCCCCCGCGAGCAGCCCCAGAGGGAGGCGGTCTCGAGTCCCCCCCCCCTTCCCTTGATTTCGCGCCGCACAGCTGCCTGCACTCGGCCCCCCCGCCCTCCCCCCTTCTCCCCCCCCCCCTCCCCTTGTCCCTAGGCCGTCGCACCCCTCCCTGGTGCGGAGGGGACTCGCCCCCCGGCCTTGTAGGCTTTCCTCCCCCCCTCTTACGGGTTTTTATTCCCTCGTCGCCACCTGGAGAGGCTCTTAGGATTGCCCGGTCCCTGTTTGCGACGGACACGTTGTGAGGGGGGTGAGGGCTGAGGGGTAGCTGTTGTTTGGAGTTGGTTCCGAGAGGATTGACGAGCAGTCACAGCAGCTTTAAGTAGCAGCCCAGTCCCACTACACACTGCAGTTCAACTGCCTACACGACCGACCCGTTTACCTTCCTTCTTTGTGAGTTTCGCTAACAACCCATTAATATCATCACAAAACAGATTCCCCGCCGCTAAAAATGGCGTTCTCGGGTTCGAGACACACACGAACTTTAACAGTTGGTTCCAGAGTAGAAAGTGGACACGTAGAGAACAGAGGGGGCTGGACGCTTTCCCCCCCATGCTTGCGAAGCGTAAAGGAAACAGGAACACAGAGATACGAGACGCGACACCCCGACGTCAAATTACGCACGTTTACGGTTAGACGTAGCACTCACAGCCGCCCCTATGAACACGAGCAGTATGCCACGCTGCACGAGTACACAGTCCACCGCGACCAGAGTACCCCGCGCCGCGACTGTGCCGAGAACCAATGAGTTAATGTCCCAGTGCGTCAGACAGTTGGTAATTATAAAGTATTTTCTTGAAAGTCCCCAAGAGGACCCCCCGCGCCACTTAACTGAGGTTTAAGAAGAGAGAAGTCCCGTAAAGATCCTTAAGATGACATATCGAAAACGCCCTCCAGTAAAAACACCCGCCACTGAAACACGATGGTAAGGAATGTAGACGAGATCCCCCCAAGAGACAAAAGAGCAGAGTATTTCTTCTCATCTACAATATTAAACCTCTTCACCATGACAAATGCTACTTTTTTAGTTTTTCTTAAATTCCCCTTCCTTCCTTACTCCATGACAGAGCATACACTCCCTCATCACCTCCACCTTCTCTCATGCACTTCCTCAGGTGTGGTTGATACTGAGACGATCGTAGCCGTGTAGTGAGATATAAGCTGGAGATGAGATTTGACATGTCTTGTTTACTCCGTCCTGGTACCCGTTATCTCTCCAACCCAAGCTTCTAGTGTCAGAGGCATTTATCTTGTTCATCAAGCACGTGTTCCAGCCACAGTGTTTCTAGCCACGCTTTGAAGTCATTGGGACTGTAACTGTAGAAGAGAATGGTGCGGGTCCTTTCCCGAGTGTCAGCAGGGCCCGGTCTAACCGGCCGCGCTAGACTGGGACGCCATCGTTTTTTCCACTACAAGAACAAGTGCGTTCGACTCCCACGGGCTGGTTTTATTCACCGAACTGTCTCTCACCCCGTGTCTCGTCTGATGGAGTCCCATAGAGGAGGGGCGCACAACTGGCCCACGGTCGTCAGGGTTAGGGGACAGGGGTGCGCCCTGGGAGGGCACCCGTTTTTATTTACTGGCTGATCCACCGTGATTCTAGAGACTCCTGTGTGCGGGGCCGGGCGCCTGCAGGCTGACCTCGGTCGTCAGCCCCGTCGAACGGTCGGTGTCATCTCAGACATCATGTGTGCCGGCATGTTTCACCCGGTTTATGCGGGCGGGGTATTGTTGTTAGAAGTAGTTGTACGTTTGGTGGACCGCATTGACCTACCATACCTTCCGCCTACCTGAGCCCATTGGGGAGTTAGTTGATCGATGGGGACAAGATCGTAAATTGCGCGAGGAAAGGGGGTAAGAAAAAAGAATAGATATTTTTAGGTATGGAAGGCTCACACAAATTGTACTTTGTCACGCGGTTGTCCGTAATTCACCAACTGCACACACCATGAACCATGACCTCTACTACTACAAGCCCTTATACCAACAAGTTGCAGTTCAAGACTAGAGTTCAGAAAATATTTTACTAAAAAACAAGTACTACAAGTAAAAAATAGTGAGAATACAAGAAAAACTAGTAACAAGAAAAGTACATGGACAACAATACGCAAGGCTAGATACAGGGGTCGCTCGCCCCCCGAGGTCCGGGGTAGGGGTGTACCCGCAGTTTATCCGGTCCGAGTGCACATCGATGCATGGGGCGCCCGGTGGGGGTCAGCGGCGGTACAGGTTGTCGGACCGCCGTAAAGGTGGAACAGTGACTAGCATGGATACATAAACAGCGAGTAGAAGCAGCTTGTAAAAAACAAAAGAGTGGGGGGGGTCCAATCTGACAAATAGTCCGGGTCGGATTTTCTAACTCTCGTCCCGCACACTAAACAAGTGATTTATTCTGTTCTAAGCTGACATACGGACTAGTTATGTAAAAAGGTCATACCATGGATCATTTAGCTATTTGATTTGGACTTTTAGGACCCCTTTGATAAATCACAAATATTACAAAAATCTTTGACAAAAATATTGAATCTTGGTCCTTTACACTATAGCCTAGAAACTGAATTGAATAACACATTCAGAATGAAGTCAAAAAATAAAATCATAAGGTTAAGGTCTGGCCCTAATCTAGGAGATACAGTGTCCCCCCCATTCCCCCCCGAGTAGTCGCCACGAGTCAATGACCCGAGCGTTGTCAACCAGTATCCATTTTGTTTTGATTTAGCGTTTACCACAGACCCGTATAACTATAAGAAAAACCTTGATTTTAAATTAATTTTTTCATCAATCAAATTTACACAACAAATACCACACATCAAGAGAAAGTCCACCAGTGAAAACAGGTGTGTAGAACTGTTTGCATATGTGAAAATGCTGTTAAAATTGACAAGACAGTGTTGACTAGCGTTCAAAACCACATGGTGCTCGTGATTACAATGTACCAAAAAGAGGGACCATACCATACCGGGGGACCATACCATACGAGGGACCATCCATAAACAACCGGGGACCATACCATACCGAGGGACCATACTGAGGGACCATACCATACCGAGGGACCATTTACCGAGGGACCATACCATACTGAGGGACCATACCATACTGAGGGACCATACCATACCGAGGGACCATACCATACTGAGGGACCATACCAGAACCAAACGTAGTGCACTATAAAGGGAACAGGGTCCCATTTGGGACACACCGTTCAGTATGGTCCGTGGAGTGGCTTCTCCTGATAACAGACCAGCAGAACTCACTGATGGATCCATTCACACCAAGTCTTTCATTACTAGGGGTGTGCAGACAAGGACATACTTTCCTATTCGTATCCGTAAATTGACAGTTGATAGTCGGATCGGATGATACTCGTGATATTAAGTAGATGTTGGCAAAATATCTAATATAATATATACCTCCCTGCACGATGACAGACCAAACTAGCTGCAGATTAGGAGCTGTGGAGGGGTGTGTGTGTGTGTGTGTGTGGGTGTGTGTGTGTGTGGGGTGTGTGGGGGTGTGTGTCAGACCTGTGTCTGTGTGTCCTCAACTTGCAGTGGGCAGACAAGTTTGCCATGCAGGTCAGTTTCATCATTTTTCCCTACCCTAGCCCCGCTTGTTAGATATTATGCACATTGATAACAAACGTCCTCGCCATGTGATTTATCATAGTAGCAGGCTAACAGGAGGCAGCAGCAGGCTGAATGATCAGACCCAAACAGAGAAGTGAAAGTGATCGGGTGAAATTATGAAGTGAGTGGACGGATAAATACAGCTTCACTCGATCCAATCAGAACAGCAGGATCAACGTACAGCCCGCCCTTCTCTTTACAGACAGGCAAACTAGCCAGTTAAGTTATTTAAACCACGTAGCACCTCACTTGACTGACATGAGAAAGATGCGGGCTGCTGGCACCTGAAAATGTCTTTTTTTCTGATCACGGATAATAATAAAAAAATGTGTCATCATAATAGTATCCAGAAAATTGCCCGTTACGATACTTGTCCGACTACTCGGTCTATTAAATACTTATTGGAGAAGAAAAACATTGGCAGGCTGTGATTGGACGAGTATGAATGACATTCAAGTGTCTGTCTGTGAGACTGCTTTGAGCTCTCCCTTAACACAGACACTGTATGTCTTTTGATGGTGAGAAGAAGGCTACTCAGACCAGAGGTGGTATATTTGCCAGGGTAGATCAGCTACTCAGACCAGAGGTGGTATATTTGCCAGGGTAAGATCAGCTATCAGACAGAGGTGGATAGTGCCAGGGTAGGTTAACAAATAGAGAGGAGGGAGGGTGAGGGAGAAGGAAGAGGGAAGGGTAGGCTGAGGGGGAGGATGAGGGAGGAGGGAGGAGGGAGGGGAGGGCTGAGGAGGGGAGGAGGGAGGGAGGGGGGGGGGTAGGCTTTGTTGGAGGGGAGGTGGGCTGAGGGTTGAAGGGTGGTTTTGGGGTTTGGGGGAGTTTTGGGGCTCTGGGCGGGGGTTTGGTGAGGGTTCTTCAGGAGGGGTGAGGAGGAGGAGGGGTAGGCTGAGGATGGGGAGGGGAGGCGGGGAGGGCTTTTAGATTTATTTCTGGGGTGAGTGGTTTTGGAAGGGGGGGAGGAAAGGGGAGAAGGGTAGGGCGGGGAGGGGGTTTTCGGTTTTGTTTGAATTGGGTGAGGGGGGGGGGTGAGGTAGGGGAGGATGAGGGAGGAGGGAGGGGTGAGGGCTGAGGGAGGGGCGTGGGAGAGGAGAGGCAACGAGCTTCAGGCAGCCTCCCCAACACACTGCGGTTCACTTCCTACGAGACCGTTCCTTTCCCTTTTGTGGAGACCACCATTCATATATACCAACCTTCCCTACCCCCCCCCCCCTAGTCCCCCTACCCCTCCCCCTCTCCTACTCTCCCTCACCCCCCCTCATCCCAACCTCCCCAAATCCCACCCCCGCACCCCCCCCAGCCCCAACCCCCCCCCCCCCACCACCCCTACCCCCCCACCCCGCCCACCCCCCCACCCCCCCCCCCCACCCCCCACACCCGCCTCCCTACTCTCCACCTCCCCTAAACCCCCCCCTCCCCCTCCCTCTACCCCTATTCCTCTACCGAGCCAGAGACCCCTCTCCTTACCCCGGCTCCCTTCGCCTCTACTTCCCATGAGGCTACCCTCTCTCTACTCTCCCTATACCTCTACCCTTACCCCTCACCCTCTCCTCTACTCTACCTCTACCCCTCTCCCCTCCCCTTCTCTATGCCTCAGTGTGTTGTTGATACTGAGATCAGATCTGTAGGTAGTGAGATCAGCTGGAGATGAGATGACAGTCTTGTTTACTGTCTGTCTGTCTCTCTCCACCAGTTCAGTTCAGGGCTTGTATTTCTCACCACGGTGTTCATGCAGTGTTCAGCCCTTTAAAGTCATTGACTGTAATTCAGAAGAGAATGGTGCGGGTCCTTTCCGAGTGCCGCAGCGGTCTAAGGCAGTGCTAGAGGAGTCACTACAGACCCGGGTTCGATCCAGGGCTGTGTCACAACCGGCCGTGATCGGGAGTCCCATAGGGCGGCGCACAACTGGCCCAGCGTCGTCCGGGTTAGGGGAGGGTTTGGCTGGGAGGGCTTTACTTGGCTCATCGTGTCATAGCGACTCCTTGTGGCGGGCCGGGCGCCTGCAGGCTGACCTCGGTCGTCAGGTGAACGGTGTTTCATCCGACACATTGGTGCAGCTGGTTTCCCGGTTAAGCGGGCGGGTGTTAAGAAGTGAAGTTTGTCATGTTTCGGAGGACACATGACTCCAACCTTCGCCTCCTGAGCCCATTGGGGAGTTGCATCGATGAGACAAGATCGAAATTGCGGAGGAAAAGGGGGTAAAAAAAGAACAGAATGATTTTACTGGGTCTGAAGGCTCACACAAATTGTATTTGTCACGCGCCGAATACAACCACACCATGAAATGCTTACTTACAAGCCCTTAACCAACAATGCAGTTCAAGAAATAGAGTTCAGAAAATATTTACTAAATAAACTAAAGTAAAAAAATTAAATACAATAAAAAAGTAACAAGAAAATTACATGACAATAACGAGGCTATATACAGGGGGTACCGGTACCGAGTCAACGTGCGGGGGTACAGGTTAGTCGAGGTAATAGGACATGTAGGTAGGGGTAAAGTGACTATGCATGGATAATAAACAGCGAGTAGCAGCAGTGTAAAAACAAAGAGTGGGGGGGGGGGGGTCAATGTAAATAGTCCGGGTGGCCATTTCTTACTCTCTGTCCCGCACACTAAATCAAGTGATTTATTCTGTTCTAAGCTGACATAAGGAATAGTTTTAAAAAAGGTCATACCATGGATCATTTAGCTATTTGATTTTGGAATTTTAGGACCCCTTTAGATAAATACAAATATTACAAAAATGATTTGATAAAATATTGAATTTGGTCTTTACTACTATAGCCCATAGAAATGCATTGAATAATACATTCAGAAATGACAGTCAAAAAATAAATCATAAGGAATAAGGTTTAAGTGTCTGCCCTATATCTAGGAGATACAGTGCATTCAGAAAGTATTCAGACCCCTTGACGTTTTACACATTTTGATACGTTACAGCCTTATTCTAAAATTGATTAAATTAATTTTTTCCTCTTCAATCTACACACAATACCCCATAATGACGAAGTGAAAACAGGTTTGTAGAAATGTTTGCATATGTGAAAATGCTGTTAAATTGACAACAGCTCAGCGTTCAACACCACAGTGCCCTCAAAGCTCATCACTAAGCTAAGGACCCTGGGACTAAACACCTCCCTCTGCAACTGGATCCTGGACTTCCTGACGGGCCGCCCCCAGGTGGTAAGGGTAGGGAACAACATCTGCCACGCTGATCCTCAATACGAGGGCCCCTCAGAGGTGTGTGCTCAGTCCCCTCCTGTACACCCTGTTCACCCATGACTGCATGGCCAGGCACGACTCCAACACCATCATTAAGTTTACTGACAACACAACAGTGGTAGGCCTGATCACCGACAACAATGAGACAGCCGATAGGGAGGAGGTCAGAGATCTGGCAGTGTGGTGCCAGGATAACAACCTCTCCCTCAACGTGACCAAGACAAAGGAGATGATTGTGGACTACAGGAAAAGGAGGGCCGAACACGCCCCCATTAACATCGACGGGGCTGTAGTGGAGCAGGTCGAAAGTTTCAAGTTCATTGGTGTCCACATGACCAACAAACTATCATGGTCCAAACACACCAAGAAAGTCGTGAAGAGGGCATGACAACGCCTTTTCCCCCTCAGGAGACTGAAAAGATTTGGCATGGGTCCCCAGATCCTCAAAAAATTCTACAGCTGCACCATCGAGAGCATCCTGACCGGTTGCATCATCGCCTGGTATGGCAACTACCCCCAAGCCACAAGACTGCTGAACAATTAATCAAATGGCCACCTGGACTATTTCCCAGTAGACAGTCCAGTAGACTCCGTGTTCTCTCTAAATTACTCCAGCGTCTGCTGCTCCACCATGGTGCTTCAACCACTACTCAGTCCTACTACCCTGACCTCGTCTCACCCTACCCTCTAACCTCCGTCTCACCCGGCTGTCCTGTGTCCCCTGGTCATTGTAGTTCTGACCCCACCGTGACCTGTCCTATGTCCCCTGGTCATTGTAGTTCTGACCCCACCGTGACCCGTCCTATGTCCCCTGGTCATTGTAGTTCTGAGCCCACCGTGACCTGTCCTGTGTCCCCTGGTCATTGTAGTTCTGACCCCACTGTGACCTGTCCTGTGTCCCCTGGTCATTGTAGTTCTGACCCCACCGTGACCTGTCCTGTGTCCCCTGGTCATTGTAGTTCTGACCCCACCGTGACCTGTCCTGTGTCCCCTTGTCATTGTAGTTCTGACCCCACCGTGACCCGTCCTGTGTCCCCTGGTCATTGTAGTTCTGACCCCACCGTGACCTGTCCTGTGTCCCCTGGTCATTGTAGTTCTGACCCCACCGTGACCTGTCCTGTGTCCCCTGGTCATTGTAGTTCTGACCCCACCGTGACCTGTCCTGTGTCCCCTGGTCATTGTAGTTCTGACCCCACTGTGACCTGTCCTGTGTCCCCTGGTCATTGTAGTTCTGACCCCACCGTGACCTGTCCTGTCTCCCCTGGTCATTGTAGTTCTGACCCCACCGTGACCTGTCCTGTGTCCCCTGGTCATTGTAGTTCTGACCCCACCGTGACCTCTCCTCTCGGAGTCTTCCTCCTCCTTTATGTAACCATGCCAACCCAGCGCTGACGCCGCCGGAAAATTGGATTGCAGCTGAAGGAAATTGTTGTTCTTGAGACCAGCCACTTCTAAACCGGTGAGCTTGAGACAGGCTTTTCCCGGCCCATCGTCTTCAGGAGTATCTCCATTTTCTTACCTTTAGCGTTTATCCGAGTCATCAGTTCCTCAGCGCAAAAAGATTAAGCAGAACACAGCATTTCTCAAATTCTTCATTCATGTGGCTCCAGCGGTCCTACTATCACATCCACTGTGAAGAGACCTCTGGTGGCGTGTCGTGTGGGGTGAGTTCAACAAGGCTTCTGTCCGTGGGGAACACGTTTACACTAAACAATTTCAGTTGAACGATTTGAAATGCACATTCCAAAGAGTTACGGTGAAGCTGCAAATAGCTATTTTTTATATGGATTACTGTGGCTTTTTAGTGGCAATATTCAAACTGCAAATGATGTTGCTATTTGTACTAATATAATAGTAACAGAAACCCCACATTATTATTTGTAGCGGAGGTTTAGACTCGAAACAGATACTTTTGTTAGCCGCACGCTAGCTTCTCAGATTGTTAGCTAACGCTCCATGCAGCTAACGTTAGCGGAGAACCCAAAACAAATGGAATGCGTTAGCTAACGTTCGCAAACCATTTCCCTTATTGAACATAACGCTGATCTGTGGGTCTGATGCTGATACGGTTCTGGTGCTTTTGTGAAGATGAGCATATCAAATCAGTGTTTCCCCTATATTTATATATAAAACTAAGATATTGGAATGGTAAAACGTTGTTAGTGTAAATTTAAAACGACTAAAACCAGATAAAGTAAATCGAAAAGACAAAAAGGAGCTATATATTTTTAAATAAGATCATCTTTGAGAACAATAAAAACTAGACAGTCAGAGAAAATCTAAAATTCCAAAAATGTCACCACGAAAAAAATACAAATCCTAAGGGAAGCACTGCAAACACCCTATGTAATATATATTTTTTGCTGGTTTGTGTTGCAGTGTCTGAGTCTAACAGTAAACATATTGTTTAGCCAGGGAGTTCAGTTGTTAGCTAGAGAGACAAAAGGACTAACTAGCACTGCTTTGGTGCCCCATTGTCCCCCCTCTCTCCCGTATGCCCTCTCTCCTCTCCCTCCTTCCCCCCTCTCTCCCTTCCCCCCTCTCTCCTCTCCCTCCTTCCCCTCTCCTCCACTCTCTCTCCCTCCCTCCTCTCCCCTCTCTCTGTACTCTTGTCTTCCCCAGGATCCTTCTGCAGGGATTAATCCGTTTTCCATTCCTGAAAAGATTATTCAAATAGTACTGGCACATCACATCTGCAGGAGCACTACCGTCTCCTTCACTCTCTCCCTCCCTCCTGCTGACAGAGGGTCTCTCCCTCCCTCCCTCCTGCTGACAGAGGGTCTCTCTCTCCCTCCCTCCTGCTGACAGAGGGTCTCTCTCTCCTTCACTCTCTCCCTCCCTCCCTCCTGCTGACAGAGGGTCTCTCTCCTTCACTCTCTCCCTCCCTCCGGCTGACAGAGGGTCTCTCTCTCCTTCACTCTCTCCCTCCCTCCCTCCTGCTGACAGAGGGTCTCTCTCTCCTTCACTCTCTCCCTCCCTCCTGCTGACAGAGGGTCTCTCTCTCCTTCACTCTCTCCCTCCCTCCGGCTGACAGAGGGTCTCTCTCCTTCACTCTCTCCCTCCCCCCTGCTGACAGAGGGTCTCTCTCCTTCACTCTCTCCCTCCCTCCCTCCTGCTGACAGAGGGTCTCTCTCCTTCTCTCTCTCCCTCCCTCCTGCTGACAGAGGGTCTCTCTCTCCTTCACTCTCCCTCCCTCCCTCCTGCTGACAGAGGTTCTCTCTCTCCTTCACTCTCCTCCCTCCCTCCCTCCTGCTGACAGAGGGTCTCTCTCTCCCTCCCTCCTGCTGACAGAGGGTCTCTCTCTCCCTCCTCCTGCTGACAGAGGGTCTCTCTCTCCCTCCCTCCTGCTGACAGAGGGTCTCTCCCTCCCTCCCTCCTGCTGACAGAGGGTCTCTCTCCTTCACTCCCTCCCTCCCTCCTGCTGACAGAGGGTCTCTCTCTCCTTCACTCTCCTCCCTCCCTCTGCTGACAGAGGGTCTCTCTCCTTCACTCTCTCCCTCCCTCCTGCTGACAGAGGGTCTCTCTCCTTCACTCTCTCCCTCCCTCCTGCTGACAGAGGGTCTCTCTCTCCTCCTTCACTCTCTCCCTCCCTCCTGCTAAGGGGTCTCTCTCCTCCCTCCCTCCCTCCTGCTGACAGAGGGTCCTCTCCTTCACTCCACTTTCCCTCCCTCCTCTAACAGGGGTCTCTCTCCTCCCTCCTGCGACAGAGGTCTCTCTCCTTCACTCTCTCCCCCCTCCTGGAACAAGGGTCTCTCTCCCTCCCTCCCTCCCTCCTCTGACAAGGTCTCTCTCCTTCCTCATCTCCCTCACATCCTGCTAACGAGGTCTCTTCTCCCTCCCTCCCTCCTCCTGTGACAGAGTCTCTCCCTTCACCTCTTCCCTCCCTCCTGCTGACAGAGAGGTCTCTCTTCCTCACTCTCCCTCTGTGACAGAGGTCTCTCCTTCACTCTCTCCCTCCTGCTGACAGAGGGTCTCTCTCTCCCTCCCTCCTGCTGACAGAGGGTCTCTCTCTCCCTCCCTCCTGCTGACAGAGGGTCTCTCTCTCCCCTCCCTCCTGCTGACAGAGGGTCTCTCTCTCCCTCCCTCCTGCTGACAGAGGGTCTCTCTCTCCCTCCCTCCTGCTGACAGAGGGTCTCTCTCTCCCTCCCTCCTGCTGACAGAGGGTCTCTCTCTCCCTCCCTCCTGCTGACAGAGGGTCTCTCTCTCCCTCCCTCCTGCTGATAGAGGGTCTCTCTCTCCTTCTATTTGATCAGTGAAGTAATGAAGGTACTATTGTTTGTCGGTCAGTGACCGAGGGATGATTCACAGTATTAGGAACCAAAAACTATTCACCCCAATCAACAAAAGTGGAGACACATTTTTATCCCAATAACTACCGTGGGATATGCGTCAACAGCAACCTTGGGAAAATCCTCTGCATTATCATTTACAGCAGACTAGTTCATTTCCTCAGTGAAAACAATGTCCTGAGCAAATATCAAATCGCCTATTTTTAACAAATTACTGTACGACAGATCACGTATTCACCCTGCACACCCTAATTGACAAACAAACCAAAACAAAGGCAAATTCTTCTCATGCTTTGTTGATTTCAAAAAAGGTTTTGATTCAATTTGGCATGAGGGTCTGCTATACAAATTGATGGAAAGTGGTGTTGGGGGAAAATCAGACGTTATAAAATTCATGTACATAAAGAACCAGTGTGCAATTAAAATTCTTTCCACAGGGCAGTGGGGTGAGACAGGGATGCAGCTTATACATACATTCATATTTATATAAAGGAATTGGCGAGGGCACTAGAACAGTCTGCAGCACCTGGCCTCACCCTACTAGACTCTGAAGTCAAATGTCTACTGTTTGACGTCCCAATTAGGATCTGGCAAAAAAATACTTGAATCAGTTATAGAACCCATTGGCCTTTTTGGTTGTGAGGTCTGGGGTCCGCTCACAAACCAAGACATCACAAAATGGGACAAACACCAAATTGAGAATGCATGCAAAATTCTGCAAAAATATCCTCAGTGTACAACGTAAAATACCAAATAATGCATGCAGAGCAGAATTAGGACGATACTCGCAAATGATCAAAATCCAGAGAAAAGCTGTTAAATTCTACAACCACCTAAAAGGAAACGATTCCCAAACCTTCCATAACAAAGCCATCACCTACAGAGAGATTAACCTGGAGAAGAGTCCCCTAAGTAAGCTGGTCCTGGGGCTCTGTTCACAAACACAAACAGACCCCACAGAGCCCCATGACAGCAACACAATTACACCCAACCAAATCATGAGAAAACAAAACATATAATTACTTGACACATTGGAAAGAATCAACCAAAAAAACAGAGCAAACTAGAATGCTATCTGGTCCTAAACAGAGAGTACACAGTGGCAGAATATCTGACCACTGTGACTGACCCAAAAGTAACTTTTTTGAGTGTAATGTTTACTGTTCATTTCTGATTGTTTATTTCACTTGCTTTGACAATGTTAACATATGTTTCCCATACCAATATGGTGATATGGTGTGAGATGTGGTCTACTGAATGGTCCAGTACTCCCCCCATCCTCCCCCCCTCCCTCCCTCCCCCATCTCTCCCCCCCTCCTCCCTCCGTCTCGCTCTGTCCTGGCGGGAGCCCCAGTCTAAATGGCCCTGGCCCTCGTAATGGGCTCATTAAAGGGAGAGTGGATGTTAAAGGTCTCCTCATGTCTGAACTCTATTGGGATGTGACAGCTTCCTGCAAGGCCAGAGTCCCCCCCCCACCCCCCCCCACCCACCCACCCACCCCAGCCCTCCCAAGGCCAGAGTCCCCCCCCCCTTCTCCCAGCCCCCCCCCCCACCAGCCAATCCCAAGGCCAGAGTCCCCCCCCCTTCTCCCAGTCCCCCACCCCCCACCCACCCACCAGCCTCCCCAGGCCAGAGTCCCTCCCCCCCCTTCTCCCAGTCCCCACCCACCCAGCCATCCCAAGGCCAGAGTCCCCCCCCCTTCTCCCAGTCCCCACCCACCCAGCCTCCCAAGGCCAGAGTCCCCCCCTTCTTCTCCCAGTTCCCCCACCCCCCACCCACCCACCCAGCCTCCCAAGGCCCGAGTCCCCCCCCCTTCTCCCAGTCCCCACCCACCCAGCCATCCCAAGGCCAGAGTCCCCCCTTCTCCCAGTCCCCCCCACCCCCCCCACCCAGCCATCCATCCCAAGGCCAGAGTCCCCCCTTCTCCCAGTCCCACCCCCCCCCCCCCACACCCAGCCATCCATCCCAAGGCCAAAGCCCCCTCTCAGTCTCTTCTTCCCAGGTCCAGAACCCCTGCTGGTGCTGGGCCAGGGTAAAGCTGCCTCACATGATCATGACAGCCTGGTCCTGGCTGGCCCCTTCATAGCACACCATACCACAGCAGATCAGACTAGACATTTCCCCTCACTGCCGCCACAGACTGGCCTGTACAAGGCTGTGTGGTACTAGACTGTGGTACTAGGCTGTGCGGTTACTAGACTGTGGTGTACTAGACTGTGGTACTAGACTGGGTACTAGACTGTGCGTACTAGACTGTGCGGTACTAACTGTGCGGTACTAGACTGTGGTACTAGACTGTGGTACTAGACTGTGGTACTAGACTGTGGTACTAGACTGTGCGGTACTAGACTGTGGTACTAGGCTGTGGTACTAGACTGTGCGGTACTAGACTGTGGTACTAGACTGTGCGGTACTAGACTGTGCGGTACTAGACTGTGCGGTACTAGACTGTGCGGTACTAGACTGTGCGGTACTAGACTGTGCGGTACTAGACTGTGCGGTACTAGACTGTGGTACTAGGCTGTGGTACTAGACTGTGCTGGGGTGGTACTAGACTGTGCGGTACTAGACTGTGCGGGGTACTAGACTGTGCGGTACTAGACTGTGCGGTACTAGACTGTGTATAGTGGGGTACTAGACTGTGGGGTACTAGACTGTTGCGGTACTAGACTGTGCGGTACTAGACGTGTGCGGTACTAGACTGTGCGGTAACTAGACTGTGCGGTACTAGACTGTGCGGTACTAGACTGCGGTACTAGACTGCGGTAGACTGTGCGGTACTAGACTGTGCGGTACTAGGCTGTGCGGTACTAGGCTGTGCGGTACTAGACTGTGCGGTACTAGACTGTGCGGTACTAGACTGTGCGGTACTAGACTGTGGTACTAGACTGTGGTACTAGACTGTGCGGTACTAGACTGTGCGGTACTAGACTGTGGTACTAGACTGTGCGGTACTAGACTGTGCGGTACTAGACTGTGCGGTACTAGACTGTGCGGTACTAGACTGTGCGGTACTAGACTGTGCGGTACTAGACTGTGCGCTACTGCACCTCCCTACTAATGCACACTCCTGCTGCTGCAAAATACTGCAGAGAGAGACGGGAGGAGGAGAGAGAGTGGGAGGAGGAAGAGGAGGAGGAGGAGGAAGAGGAGGAGGAGGAGGAGAGAGAGTGGGAGGAGGAAGAGGAGGAGGAGGAAGAGGAAGGTGTGAGGAGAGAGGATGTGGAGGGAGTAGGGAGGAGGAGAGAGAGTGGGAGAGAAAACCTGATTCGGCAACGTAAACATATGTTTCCCATGCCAATAAAGCCCTTCAATTGAAATTGAATTGAAAAGAGTGAGGAGGAGAGAACAGAGTGAGGAGGAGGAGGAGGAGGAGGAGGAGAGAACAGAGTGAGGAGGAAGAGGAGGAGGAGGAGAGAACAGAGTGAGGAGAGAGTGGGAGAGAAAAGGGATGAGGCTGTTTGCTTCAGTCAATAACCAGGCCTAGCAGTTGAATAGGATTCTGAGAAGGGGAGAGAATGGGCTGAGAAATGAGAGCAGCAAACAGATTACCAGGAGACAGGAGACAGAACACTGTTACGGAAGGTAAACACTTTCCTCTGTGAGTTGACATGAATTTGTTGTGGCAGACGTTGCGGTGAGTGAAGAGAGAGAAGCTGTTTTCTACTCCTACTCTCTTCTCTCTCTTGCTCTGCAGTGACAAGCGCCTGCCTAAACTCTGCAGTGAGCCGAGACATGACCTAAATAAACCAGTCTGGAGTTGGTGAGAGAGGGAGAGAGAGAGAGAGAGAGAGGGTTAGGGAGAGAGAAAGAGGAGAGAGAGAGAGGAGAGAAGGGAGAGAGAGAGAGAGAGGGAGAGAGAGAGGGAGAGAGAAAGAGGAGAGAGAGAGAGAGAGAGAGAAGAGGGAGAACGAGACGAGGATACAGAGGACAGAGACCAGGACAGAGACAGAGACAGAGTGAGATTGATCACAACCAATTTATAAAAATGGAGACAAATTTGACCCAAATAATTACAGAGGAATTTGCGTTAACAGCAACTTGGGGAAAATTCTCTGCAGTATCATAAACAGCAGACTACTTAAATTCCTTGATGAACACAACGTCCTAAGCAGAAGCCAGATTGGATTTGTAAAAAATTATCGTACAACAGACCACATTTCCACCCTCCAGACTCTAATTGACAAACAAGTAAATCAAAACAAAGGCAAAATCTGTGGTCCTCTGTAGCTCAGCTGGTAGAGCACGGCGCTTGTAACGCCAGGGTAGTGGGTTTGATCCCCGGGACCACCCATACACAAAAAAAATTATGTATGTATGCACGCATGACTGTAAGTCGCTTTGGATAAAAGCGTCTGCTAAATGGCATATTATTATAATTATTATTCTGTAGACTTCAAGAAAGCATTTGATTCAATTTGGCACAAAGGTCTTTTTTTACAAACTAATAGAAAGTGGTATTGGAGGGAAAACATATGATGTTATTAAATCAATGTACACTAAAAACAAATGTGCGATTAAAATCGGCAACAAGCAAACAGACTTCTTCTCTCAGGGACGTGGAGTGAAACAGGGCTGCCCAATAAGTCCAACACTATTTAACATCTACATTAACGAATTGGCAAAAACATTAGAAGAATCGGCAGCACCTGGTCTCACCCTACACAACACTGAAATCAAGTGTCTGCTGTACGCAGATGACCTGGTGCTACTGTCTCCCACTAAGGAGGGGTTACAGCAGCATCTAGATCATCTGCACAGATTCTGTCAGACCTGGGCCCTGACCGTTAATCTAAAAAAAACGAATATAATGATATTCCAAAAAAGTTCCGGAAATCAGGATGACAAATATACATTCTATTTGGACACAGTTCTATTAGAACACACCCAAAATTACACATATCTAGGACTAAATATCAGCAACACAGGTAGCTTTCACATGGCTGTGAACGAGCTGAGAGACAAAGCAAGAAGAGCATTCTATGCCATTAAAAGGAATATTAAAATCGAAATTCCAATTAGAATCTGGCTCAAAAATGTCCAATCAGTTATAGAACCAATTGCTCTATATGGCAGCGAAGTATGGGGTCCGCTCTCTAATACTGAATTTACCAAATGGGACAAACATCCAATCGAAATACTGCATGCAGAGTTTTGCAAGACTGTATTGCAAGTGCAAAGAAAAACTCCAAATAACGTATGTAGAGCAGAATTGGGCCAATACCCCCTCCTTATTCGAATAGAAAAAAGAGCCATCAAATTTTACAACCATCTAAAAACAAGTGACCCCAAAACATTCCATCACACAGCTCTACTATGTCAAGAGATGAAACAAGAGAAGAGTCCCCTCAGCCAGCTGGTTCTGAGGCTCAGTTCACTAACCAAAACCAACCTCATAGAGCCTCAGGACAGCACTCAGAAAATCTGGCCCAACCAAATCATCACAAAGCAAAAAGAAAAATATATCACCTATTGGAAAGACACCACAAAAAATCAAAGTAAACTTCAATGCTATTTGGCTCTAAACAGACAGTACATGGTGGCAGACTATCTGACCACTGTGACTGATAGAAAACTGAGAAAAACACTGACTAGGTACAGACTCAGTGAGCACAGTCTGGCTATAGAGACCGGTCGTCACAGGCAAACCTGGCTGCCCAGAGAGGACAGGCTGTGCTCACTCTGCCCCCGGGGAGAGGTAGAGACAGAGCTGCATTTCCTACTACACTGTGACAAATACTCAGACCTAAGAGAATCTTTCTTTCCCAAAATTATCATTCAGTACAAAGAATTTGAAACTATAAAAGAGGAAGAAAAAAATCAAATATTTATTGGGTGAAAAGCCAAAATGTGCAATTTTGGCAGCCAAATATGTGTCCTCCTGCCACAACCTGAGGGACAGCCAGTGAAAAGTGTAATGTAATGTCAATAATATTTCCTGTTTTGTTTTGGCTTTCATAGCATGTAATGTGTCTTCTCAGTCATGTTGAGACTGGTCGACTACTATTGCTTTAATGTATTGTTATTCTCATTAATATTGTTGTTGTAGTTGCTGTTAATGGTAATCCCATTTCCACTACTACTATTATTATTGCTGTTGGTCCCAACATTTTTGTTATATGTATACTTTGACAATGTAAGTAATTTTACTTGCCATGTCAATAAAGTCTATTGAATTGAATTGAATTGAGAGAGAGAAAGAGGAGAGAGAGCGAAGGGAGAGAGAGAGAGAGAGGGGGGGAGAGAGACAGAGAGAGAGAGAGAGAGAGACAGAGACAGAGAGACAGAGAGAGAGAGAGAGAGAGGGGGGGGGGGGGGTGAGAGAGAGCGAGGAGAGAGAGATAGGAGAGACAGACAGACAGACAGACAGAAGAGAGAGAGAGAGAGAGGGGGGGGGGGTGAGAGAGAGAGGAGAGAGGGGTGGTGAAGAGAAGAGAGAGAGAGAGAGAGAGAGGGGGGGGTGAGAGAGAGGAGAGAGATAGAGAGGAGAGAGAGACAGAGAAGGAAGAGAGGGATGCAAAGTGCTGGGCTGGCAAAGAACTCTATTCCTTTTAATACTCTCCCTCGTTCTCTCTGTTGTTGATCTTGTGTGGGTACTGATGCCTCTGCTGCTGGCTAACATAAAGGCATTTCCATGTTGTCGTGCCTCTGCTGCTGGCTAACATAAAGGCATTTCCATGTTGTCGTGCCTCTGCTGCTGGCTAACATAAAGGCATTTCCATGTTGTCGTGCCTCTGCTGCTGGCTAACATAAAGGCATTTCCATGTTGTCGTGCCTCTGCTGCTGGCTAACATAAAGGCATTTCCATGTTGTCGTGCCTCTGCTGCTGGCTAACATAAAGGCATTTCCATGTTGTCGTGCCTCTGCTGCTGGCTAACATAAAGGCATTTCCATGTTGTCGTGCCTCTGCTGCTGGCTAACATAAAGGCATTTCCATGTTGTCGTGCCTCTGCTGCTGGCTAACATAAAGGCATTTCCATGTTGTCGTGCCTCTGCTGCTGGCTAACATAAAGGCATTTCCATGCAAAAGGATCCATGAGCACAAACGTGAAGTTCTTAGGAGCATATCAAATTGGGTGTCAACTGAATGCTAAGTTTATATTTTTGGGACATTAAGGCCTAGATACATTTTTACAATTTTCCATCTAAAAAAAGAGCCGTAAGTACAGGCTTTGATTTCTGGATAAACAGATGGAAAAGGGTTCTTAGAAAAAATCTACCAGAAAAGGTATCAGAAATACTGTACATCAAAACACAATATTGACGCCGTAAAGACCCCTGCCAACTAAGAAACATTGCCTTGTTCCGTGTAATTCTGTTGCCAAAAACCCCACATACTGCATCTTGAAGATACACTACACAGTGCAGTCGGAAAGTATTCAGACCCCTTGACTTTTTCCACATTTTGTTACGTTACAGCCTTATTCTAAAATGGATTAAATGGGTTTTTTTCCCATCAATCTACACACAAACACCCCATAATGACAAAGCAAAAACTGGTTTTTAGAAATGATTGCAAATTGGACCGGGACCGCCGAGTGATGAAGCGTGTAGAATCATCTGTCCTCGGTTGCAACACCCACTACCGAGTTCCAAACTGCCTCTGGAAGCAACGTCAGCACAAGAACTGTTCATTGGGAGTTTAATGAAATGGGTTTCCATGGCTAAGATCACCATGCGCAATGCCAAGCGTCGGCTGGAGTTGTGTAAAGCTCGCCGCCATTGGACTCTGGCGCAGTGGAAACGCGTCCTCTGGAGTGATGAATCACGCTTCACCATCTGGCAGTCCTACGGACGAATAAGGGTTTGGCGGATGCCAGGAGAACACTACCTGCCCCAAAGCATAGTGCCAACATTTGCAATGTTCCAACATCTAGTGGATAGCCTTCCCAGAAAAGAGGAGGCTGTTATAGCAGCAAAGGGGGGAACCAACTCCATATTAATGCCCATGGTTTTGGAATGAGGTGTTGGACCAGCAGGTGTCCACATACTTTTGGTCATGTAGTGTACGTTCTAATTCCTCTCCCTCATGAGGAGGGAGGATAATGAGAGTTCACACAAGTAACAAGTAAAGGTAGACCTACTAATTAGTCAGTGATTTTACTGACCTCAATTCTGTTTGAATGACTAAGTGATTAAAACTCGTAATTCTGTTACCAAATTGGTAATGGAATACCCAAAACATCAGTAACGGAATTACTGCAACTGAATTTGCTACGTTTGTGTGTCACCGGAGGATTTGAGCTCTACTGATAAATTACTAGATTGTTTCAGTTGCGACCCGTCATTCAGGGCAGGTAAGGCAGAGAACCTGTTTAGCTAAAAAAAAATGGTCTCTTTTCTTGAGTAAGGCAGCTCCAAAATGCAGGTGTTTCAGCCTAGCTCAGTGCTTTCTGTGGTGGTGGGGTCAGCCTGCGGAAAATACAGAGCTTAGGGGTTGGTAATGTTCTCTAGTTGTGCTGTGATTGGCTCAGTGTTCTGTCACTCATGGGGACACTGTCACTGCAAAATCTATGGGGAGAGTTCAAAAATTCAATCCCCTTGGGGAGAGAAATTATAGCTAAAACGTATCGGTGATCATCGGCCATTGGACATAAACATTACACAACAAGTTGGAAATCGCAAATTCAACAATGAGTGGTTTGGAAGGAATCAGTGGCTCTGTCGTAGCCGGCCGCGACCGGGAGTCCCATGGGGCTGCGCACAATTGGTCCAGCGTCGTCCAGGGTAGGGGAGGGAATGGCCGGCAGGGATGTAGTTCAGTTGGTAGAGCATGGCGTTTGCAACGCCAGGGTTATGGGTTCGATTCCCACGGGGGGGGGGCAGTATTTTAACAAAAATAAAAAAAATAAAAAAATGTAAGTCGCTCTGGATAAGAGCGTCTGCTAAATGACTAAACATGTAAATGTAAAAAAATGTAACTGCAAGCGTTGCAAAGCAATCACTAGCCTGCTATTCAGTGGAGAGGATGTGTGGTCCAAGTCTGGGTTTAAGGGTCTCTCTTCCAAGCTTAAAAGGATAAACATTCAACACCAGAAATGACTTCTGCCAGGTTCAAAACAACTGGAAACTCTGAACTAGGAAATCTCAGACTTCAGTGAGTTCAAGACAACTGGGAACTCGGGGGTGGAGGGGGGGGGGAGGGGGGGGGGGGGGGGGGGGGGAACGAGCTCCTACTGGGAAAATACGTTTTGAACGGTCATCCAACTCAAAATTCCAAGTCGGGAACTCGGGCCTCTTTTTAGAGCTCCGACCTGAAGATCACAGACGTCATGACTCAACCTTTTTTTCAGAGTTCCCAGTTGTCTTGAAAGCACCATAAATCCAGAGAATGCCAGACTTTGATGACCAAGTTTGATGACAATATTTGCCCACAAGGACCTCCGCGCCACCTTCCTGTTCAAGTGAGCACAGCACAACAAGGTGAGTCCAAAAAATGTATTGTATGCTACTGCATAAATGATGTAATATGCCAGGGAGATATGTATACTGTAGCTAAGAAAGTAATACTAAGTGTATGTTGTGTAGTAAGCTGTTAGTAGCCCATGTGCCTCACCCTAATAATTTGGTCCCTTTCCCCCTCATAACTTAGCCTACTGTTCTGACTTGATGGTGCATATGTAGCCTAAAGCCTGTTTTAGAGAAATGTAATCATCGAATATTGTAAGAGCTTTCATTGTCTGCTTATATGCCCCCTTTATTTATCCTACGGTTCTGACTTGGTGTACAGGGAGAACACTGTAAGAACGGCCCATGTTCTGAATTCTGTCGCTGTACATTTCAAAAGTGCTGAACAAATAGTTATATTGACTACGTCCGTCCTAGCTCGCTCATTAATGTCTTACTCAAAATTACGGATTGCCTCTTATCAACTCGTTGTCCCCTTATGCCATAGTTTGTACATTTTAATTCTCAGTAGAAACCACATTTGTTTAAGCAAGTCAGCCATATCAGCTATGTTATTTTTTTTTAAGGCAGTAAATGAGGCTGAATGAACTGTTTCGCTGCCAGACAAGGCTCCACTGATAGCCAGGTGTAGCGGTGGTAAGGATTCACTCCATGGTGCTGAAAAGAAAACTCCGCTGTTGGGACGGCTTTATGGAGGCCCTAACAGTTTGTGGGCACCGTTATAGTGCAATTAATGTATTGTTTAGTGTTGTGTTGTGGCTTTGCTGGCATGCATCAGTCTTTGCCCCACCAAGATTGACATGCTAAAATCGCCACTGATTGTATTAGTGATTTAAATATGGTCACAACTTCCTCCAGATAAATCAAGACAAGGCTGAGGTACTTATTGTTCAAGCCAAAGCACAGAGAGAGAATCTGGCCGCACATTATAATTCACAAGCAATAAAGATGAAACACCAGCTAAAAAACCTAGGTGTTATTTTAGATTCTGAACTCAATTTCCAATCAAACATCAGGAATGTGACCAAAATAGCTTTTTACCACCTGAGGAACATTGCCAAGGTGAGTCCGTTTCTCTCTCAGGCTGATACAGAGAGACTCATCCATGCTTTGATTACAAGCAGGCTTGACTACCGTAATGCTCTCCTGTCTGGTCTACCCAAGAAAGCCATTGGTCAACTGCAAACAAGACCATACATTACACCGGTTTTAAGGTCTCTTCACTGGCTGCCTGTGAGTTCTAGAATACATTAAGATTCTTCTATTGGTTTTTAAATCAATCCACGATTGTGCACCCCAGTACATGTCAGACATGCTTTTAAAGTTATGTACCCAGTAGGTCCCTCAGGTCCTCTGGCACTGGCCTTTTAACTACCCCAAAGCCCAGGACCAAGAGGCATGGAGAGGCAGCCTTTAGTTACTATGCCCCCAGCCTCTGGAATAGCCTGCCAGAGAACCTGATGGGGGCTGAAACTGTGGACATATGTGACTAGTTCCAGGAAACTCAAGCGTATGTTGCGAGTCACTACTTCACAGGAGAGGCATTTGAACGTAAACTTTTAGATTGTAAGTAAACATCAGAGCCAGTGTTTATCTACAGCAGCGGCGTCTATGTATATTGTGGAAGTATACACTCACCGGCCAGTTTATTAGGTACACCACCCCGTTCACAAAAATGGATTGCTCCTACAAACAGTGAGCCGCGTGGACATGGCTTGCTAAATAAAGCGGGCAGACAGGCATCGAGGCATTCAGTTACTGTTCAATTGAACGTTTGAATGGGCAAAACCCAAAACTAGTGACCTAAGAGGCTTTAAGCGTGGTATGATCGTTGCCAGGCGCACCGGATCCAGTATCTCAGAAATTGCTTGGGCCTTTCACGCATTCTTTCCCCCCAAAAATTTGACATACAAAAAACACCGTCAGTCATGCAGGTGAAAACAGCTCGTTGATGAGAGGTCAAAGGAGAATGGCAAGAATCATGCAAACAAACAGGCGGGCCAAAAACAGACAAATAACAGCGCAGTACAACAGTGGTGTGCAGAACAGCATCTCAGAACGCACAACTCGTCGATCCTTGTCACGGATTGGCTATTGCAGCAGACGACCACACCCATCAGCTAAAAACAAGAAGAAGCGACTCAAGTGGCCACACCATCACCAACACCGGATTATGGAGTGGCAAAAACATTGCCTGGCCCGACGAATCCCGGTTCCTGTTGCGTCATGCTGATGGCAGAGTCAGGACTTGGCGTGAGCAGCATGTGTCCATGGACCCATCCTGCCTGGTGTCCACGGTACCGGCTGGTGGCGGTGGTGTAATGTGTCCAATCTGCAGCAAAATGCGTGACGCGCCATCACGTCAGCATGGACCAACATGCCTGTGGAACGTTTTCTGGTTTGTAGAATCCAGAAGAAGTCAGGCTGTTCTGAAGGCATACACAGACACCAATAGTGACCAGAGAGATGAACGAGACGGCAACAGAGGATATGACTCGGGACAGAGCATGATGTTAGAACAGAGTAGAACAGGAAGTTCCTGCTGGGACAGCAGGCATGCTACAGCCTCCAGCCTGCCCCTGTGACCTGGCAAACACACACACACACATCTAGAGAGAGATAGACAGACACACACACACACACACACTACAGACACACACTAGAGACTAGAATGTTTATTTTGATTCCGAGCAGGTTTAGTATCACAGTGAACAAATAGACCGCCATCGCCCTCAATCAGGCCTTTATGGTAGAACCTTCCAGAAGGACAACCATCTCTACAGCACTCCACCAATCAGGCCTTTATGGTAGTGGCCAGACGGATGCCACTCCTCAGTAAAAGGCACATGACTGCCCTCTTGGAGTTTGCCAAAAGGCACCTAAAGGACTCTCTGACCATGAGAAATAAGATTCTCTGGTCTGATGAAACCAAGATTGAACTCTTTGGCTTGAATGCCAAGCGTCACGTCTGGAAGAAACCTGGCACCATCCCTACGGTGAAGCATGGTGGTGGCAGCATCGTTCTGTGGGGATGTTTTTCAGCGGCAGGGACTGGGAGACTAGTCAGGATCGAGGCAAAAATGAACAGAGTAAAGTACAGAGAGATCCTTGATGAAAACCTGCTCCAGAGCGCTCAGGACCTCAGACTGGGGCGAAGGTTCACCTTCCAACAGGACAACAACCCTAAGCACACAGCCAAGACAACTCAGGAGTAGCTTCGGGACAAGTGTCTGAATGTCCTTGAGTGGCCCAGCCAGAGCCCGGACTTGAACCCGATCGAACATCTCTGGAGAGACCTGAAAATAGCTGTGCAACGACGCTCCCCATCCAACCTGACAGAGCTTGAGAGGATCTGCAGAGATGAATGGGAGAAACTCCCCAAATACAGGTGTGCCAAGCTTGTAGCGTCATACCAAAGAAGACTCTGTAATCGCTGCCAAAGGTGCTTCAACAAAGTACTGAGTAAAGGGTTTGAATACTTATGTAAATGTGATATCAGTTTTTAAATTTGCAAAAATGTATAAAAACTTATTTTTGCTTTGTCGTTATGGAGTATTGTGTGTAGCTTGATAAGAAAAAAACAATGTAATCAATTTCAGAATAAGGCTGTAACTTAACAAAATGTGGAAAAAGTAAAAGGGGTCTGAATACTTTCCGAATGCACTGTATACACAATTCCTGGAAGCTGAAAATGTCCTAGTTCTTCCACGGCCTGCATACTCACTCCAGACATGTCACCCATTGAGCAGGTTTGGAATGCTCTTGATCGATGTGTACGATAACGTGTTCCAGCTCCCGCCAATATCCAGCAACTTCACACAGCCATTGAAGAGGAGTGGGACAACATTCCACAGGCCACAATCAACAGCCTGATCAACTCTATGCAAAGGAGATGTGTCGCACTGCATGAGGCAAATGGTGGTCACACCAGATTCAGGTTTTCTGATCCACTCCCCTACCTTTTTCTTAAGTTATCTGTGACCAACAGATGCATATCTATATTCACAGTCATGTGAAATCCATAGATTAGGGCCTAGTTAATTCATTTCAACTGACTTATTTCCTTATATGAACTGTGTAACTCAGTAAAAATTGTTGCATGTTGCGTTTATATTTTTGTTCAGTGTATTGTTTCAGTTTGTGAGTGTGTGATATGGGGGTTAGATGTTTATTTCGACATTATAAAGATTTTATAAACAATAGCAACACTGCAATGTTGATCTGAGCCTTGCTATTGGAAAAACACATTAGCGTCGGACTTTGGGCTATCGCAGATGCATTTTACATTTTAGTCATTTAGCAGACGCTCTTATCCAGAGCGACTTACAGGAGCAATTAGGGTTAAGTGCCTTGCTCAAGGGCACATCGACAGATTTTTCACCTAGTCGGCTCTGAGATTAGAACCAGCGACCTTTCGGTTACTGGCAAAACGCTCTTAACCACTAAGCCATCTGAGATGCACCTCACCCAACGTCACTCCTCCACTTTTGGTCACACCCACACAATGGAGACGCACACGCACGACTAACACAGCTCATCCTTGGCCTGCCTGTTAGGGTGCTGGGCCAGAGAGGGAAACTCCTAAATCAGATTTTCTAAAATCATGCGGACCCCAGTATTCCTCTCCTCAACACCTCTTTAAAAACTAGCTGATAAAAGGTAAGTCACTGCACATAGAGAGCCACTGCGACAGAATCAGCTGTTCTCCTATTTTAACAACATAAATCAAAGTTATGTCCCACCAAGCCCCAGGCCATGGGTGAAGAGGAGTGTGTCAGGAAAATAGAACTACGTCAAGCTTAAATAAACCTGTGTGTACCACTGGTGTGAGCTCCTGGTCTGTGTGTCCCACTGGTGTGAGCTCCTGGTCTGTGTGCACCACTGGTGTGAGCTCCTGGTCTGTGTGTCCCACTGGTGTGAGCTCCTGGTCTGTGTGCACCACTGGTGTGAGCTCCTGGTCTGTGTGTGTTATTTGGGTCTGTGGCGTGATAGAGGAGAGGAGAGGAAAGGAGAGGAGAAGGAGAGGAGAGGAGAGGAGAGAGGAGGAGAGGAGAGGAGAGGAGAGGAGAGAGGAGAGAGGCCAAATTGGCACTGAGACTCTGGTGGAAGCTCTAGTCATCATTTATTCATGTTGGATCCGACCACTCTGCCTCTCTGACACTGACTCACAAACCGACTACTGCTGACTCAGGGAGTGGAGAGAGTAGCTGGACACTGACTCACAAACCGACTACTGCTAACTCAGGGAGTGGAGAGAGTAGCTGGACACTGACTCACAAACCGACTACTGCTAACTCAGGGAGTGGAGAGAGTAGCTGGACACTGACTCACAAACCGACTACTGCTGACTCAGGGAGTGGAGAGAGTAGCTGGGACACTGACTCCAAACCGACTACTGCTGACTCAGGGAGTGGAGAGAGTAGCTGGACACTGACTCACAAACCGACTACTGCTGACTCAGGGAGTGAGAGAGTAGCTGGACCACTGACTCACAAACCGAACTACTGCTGGCTCAGGGAGTGGAGAGAGTAGCTGGACACTGACTCACAAACCGACTACTGCTAACTCAGGGAGTGGAGAGAGTAGCTGGACACTGACTCACAAACCGACTACTGCTGACTCAGGGACTGGAGAGAGTAGCAGGACGCTGACTCAGGGAGTGGAGAGAGTAGCAGGACGCTGACTCAGGGAGTGGAGAGAGTAGCAGGACGCTGACTCAGGAGTGGAGAGAGTAGCAGGATGCTGACTCAGGGAGTGGGAGAGAGTAGCAGGACACTGACTCACAAACCGACTACTACTGCTGACTCAGGGAGTGGAGAGAGTAGCTGGACACTGACTCACAACAAACCGACTACTGCTGACTCAGGGACTGGAGAGAGTAGCTGGACACTGACTCACAAACAGACTACTGCTGACTCAGGGACTGGAGAGAGTAGCAGGACACTGACTCAGGGAGTGGAGAGAGTAGCAGGACACTGACTCAGGGAGTGGAGAGAGTAGCAGGACACTGACTCAGGGAGTGGAGAGAGTAGCAGGACACTGACTCAGGGAGTGGAGAGAGTAGCAGGACGCTGACTCAGGGAGTGGAGAGAGTAGCAGGACGCTGACTCAGGGAGTGGAGAGAGTAGCAGGACACTAACTCACAAACCGACTACTGCTGACTCAGGGACTGGAGAGAGTAGCTGGACACTGACTCACAAACCGACTACTGCTGACTCAGGGACTGGAGAGAGTAGCTGGACACTGACTCACAAACCGACTACTGCTGACTCAGGGACTGGAGAGAGTAGCTGGACACTGACTCACAAACCGACTACTGCTGACTCAGGGAGAGAGTAGCAGGACGCCGACTACTGCTGACTCAGGGAGTGGAGAGAGTAGCAGAACGCCGACTACTGCTGACTCAGGGAGCGGAGAGAGTAGCAGGACGCCGACTACTGCTGACTCAGGGAGTGGAGAGAGTAGCAGGACGCCGACTACTGCTGACTCAGGGAGTGGAGAGAGTAGCAGGACGCCGACTACTGCTGACTCAGGGAGTGGAGAGAGTAGCAGCAGTACTAAGTACATAATGATGACCAGTCCACTGGGCCAATCCAACTCAAGAGCAGACCAACCTATCACTTCTTCCACTGGTCCCATTACTTCCAAATAACTGTGAGTCTGACTAATGGTGCTATGATCTGATATTCAGGGAGTGACCTACCTAGATGATTAACGTTAAAAAAGACACAGATAGAAGGCTGAAACGGTTTCAGCTGGGTCATTGGACTGGTAAATCCAGGGGTATTTCAGATTCCTGACAGCCTGCCTGACAGCCTGCCTGACAGCCTTCCTGACAGCCTTCCTGACAGCCTTCCTGACAGCCTTCCTGACAGCCTTCCTGACAGCCTCCCTGACAGCCTTCCTGACAGCCTTCCTGACAGCCTTCCTGACAGCCTTCCTGACAGCCTTCCTGACAGCCTTCCTGACAGCCTGCCTGACAGCCTTCCTGACAGCCTTCCTGACAGCCTCCCTGACAGCCTTCCTGACGTCACAGCTGAGGGCTGAGGCAACACAACACAGGCACAAAGCCCTGAGCCAAGGCAACCCAACCAGTCTGGCCAGCCACTAGGTCTACGTGTAACAACGGGCTGCAGTATTCAGCAACACACCTGTTGAGCCACACAGTCACCTGAGGAATCCTATATAAAACGCCTAGACCTTATCTTCCTCTTACGACCCACTGGTTAAACGTTGAGGAAAGACTGGGCTGAACAGGGTCAACAGCTGTAAAATATTTCAACAGATATTGACATAGGAGCTGGAATTCTGACGGTCAGGTGGAGTAGAGGTAACATTTCATGGAAGGCACCTGTAGAGGTGTGCTGCTGCATGACGTCACTACTTAAACAACGCGAGCCTGATGTCCTCCTCACCTGGTCTAGCCTGGGGAATAGGGGAGCTTCACCTGGTCTAGCCTGGGGAATAGGGGAGCTTCACCTGGTCAAGCCTGGGGAATAGGGGAGCTTCACCTGGTCAAGCCTGGGGAATAGGGGAGCTTCACCTGGTCTAGCCTGGGGAATAGGGGAGCTTCACCTGGTCAAGCCTGGGGAATAGGGGAGCTTCACCTGGTCTAGCCTGGGGAATAGGGGAGCTTCACCTGGTCAAGCCTGGGGAATAGGGGAGCTTCACCTGGTCAAGCCTGGGGAATAGGGGAGCTTCACCTGGTCTAGCCTGGGGAATAGGGGAGGTTCACCTGGTCTAGCCTGGGGAATAGGGGAGGTTCACCTGGTCTAGCCTGGGGAATAGGGGAGGTTCACCTGGTCTAGCCTGGGGAATAGGGGAGCTTCACCTGGTCTAGTCTGGGGAATAGGGGAGCTTCACCTGGTCTAGCTTGGGGAATAGGGGAGGTTCACCTGGTCTAGCCTGGGGAATAGGGGAGGTTCACCTGGTCTAGCCTGGGGAATAGGGGAGCTTCACCTGGTCTAGTCTGGGGAATAGGGGAGCTTCACCTGGTCTAGCCTGGGGAATAGGGGAGCTTCACCTGGTCTAGCCTGGGGAATAGGGGAGCTTCATACATTGTCAGTGTAACTACAGTATGTACAGTGAGGGAAAAAAGTATTTGATCCCCTGCTGATTTTGTACGTTTGCCCACTGACAAAGACATGATCAGTCTATAATTTTAATGGTAGGTTTATTTGAACATTGAGAGACAGAATAACAACAAAATAATCCAGAAAAACGCATGTCAAAAATGTTATAAATTGATTTGCATTTTAATGAGGGAAATAACTATTTGACCCCCTCTCAATCACAATGATTTCTGGCTCCCAGGTGTCTTTTATACAGCTAACGAGCTGAGATTAGGAGCACACTCTTAAAGGGAGTGCTCCTAATCTCAGCTTGTTACCTGTATAAAAGACACCTGTCCACAGAAGCAATCAATCAATCATATTCCAAACTCTCCACCATGGCCAAGACCAAAGAGCTCTCCAAGGATGTCAGGGACAAGATTGTAGACCTACACAAGGCTGGAATGGGCTACAAGACCATCGCCAAGCAGCTTGGTGAGAAGGTGACAACAGTTGGTGCGATTATTCGCAAATGGAAGAAACACAAAATCACTGTCAATCTCCCTCAGCCTGGGGCTCCATGCAAGATCTCAACTCATGGAGTTGCAATGATCATGAGAACGGTGAGGAATCAGCCCAGAACTACACGGGAGGATCTTGTCAATGATCTCAAGGCAGCTGGGACCATAGTCACCAAGAAAACAATTGGTAACACACTACGCCGTGAAGGACTGAAATCCTGCAGCGCCCGCAAGGTCCCCCTGCTCAAGAAAGCACATATACAGGGCCATCTGAAGTTTGCCAATGAACATCTGAATGATTCAGAAGAGAACTGTGTGAAAGTGTTGTGGTCAGATGAGACCAAATCGAGCTCTTTGGCATCAACTCAACTCGCCGTGTTTGGAGTAGGAGGAATGCTGCCTATGACCCCAAGAACACCATCCCCACCGTCAAACATGGAGGTGGAAACATTATGCTTTGGGGGTGTTTTTCTGCTAAGGGGACAGGACAACTTCTCCGCATCAAAGGGACGATGGACATGTACCGTCAAATATTGGGTGAGAACCTCCTTCCCTCAGCCAGGGCATTGAAAATGGGTCGTGGATGGGTATTCCAGCATGACAATGACCCAAAACACATGGCCAAGGCAACAAAGGAGTGGCTCAAGAAGAAGCACATTAAGGTCCTGGAGTGGCCTAGCCAGTCTCCAGACCTTAATCCCATAGAAAATCTGTGGAGGGAGCTGAAGGTTCGAGTTGCCAAACGTCAGCCTCGAAACCTTAATGACTTGGAGAAGATCTGCAAAGAGGAGTGGAACAAAATCCCTCCTGAGATGTGTACAAACCTGGTGGCCAACTACAAGAAACGTTTGACCTCTGTGATTGCCAACAAGGGTTTTGCCACCAAGTACTAAGTCATGTTTTGCAGAGGGGTCAAATACTTATTTCCCTCATTAAAATGCAAATCATTTTATAACATTTCTGACATGCGTTTTTCTGGATTTTTTTGTTGTTATTCTGTCTCTCACTGTTCAAATAAACCTACCATTAAAATTATAGACTGATCATTTCTTTGTCAGTGGGCAAACGTACAAAATCAGCAGGGGATCAAATACTTTTTTCCCTCACTGTATGAGGACTAGATCTGTAAAAGTATGAGTGAGGTCATTATTAGGGAAAGACCGATAATCAGCAGAGACGACATATCGGGCCGGTATCTGCCTCTTCTAGTCTATCGGCCCTTCTCTATTAGCTTAGCTGATAGTCCCTCTATATAGCAAGTTTGCTGCTATGCCAGCCACCACTCGCCACCTGAGCCGCGAGCACTGCACAATGCAGAGGAATGTCTATCTGGGGAAAATCAGCAGCAGCAAGCTAGCTCCTTCTCCAACAGAAAGGTGCAGTACTGAGAAACGGATGAATTGACACAGTGACCAAAATCTAACTCCTGTTGCAAATATTAGTTTACTTATTTCACTAATAATGAGGCTCGTATAACTGGCATATACATTACTCTTACTGAATTTCCACGTGGGTGAGGATATTGGAAATTTAATAAAAGCCTATTGGATGATAAACTTGTTTTTAACTAGGACAGAGGAATTTATAACAGATTTTTTTCCCGACATAACATAGGTACAGCAAATCCCCTTTTTATATGGGACACTTTTAAAATGTGCCTTTAGAGGCCATGCAATTCAGTACTCATCTCGAAAACAAAAGCAATTTAGGTTAAAAGAGTCCACACTAACAAAGGAAATAGAAGGTCTAACAGAACAGATAGATAGCAATAAAAACTGTAACATAGAGGCTCAGAATAAATTAGAGGAAAAACAAAAAGAAATTGAGAAACTTATTCAAGAAAGATCAAGTGTAATATATTATAAAAATAAATAGAAATGCTACCAAAAAGAATGTACTGAAACTGGTTACAAATGATGCTGTCACCCATGATTCACCAAATTATATTTTGAAGGAGGAAACAAAGTAGTTTAAGCATATGTTTTCGTTTCAGTCGCCTCAATCTCCTCTAACTGAAGCAAATTGTAGAGATTTTTTTTCTATTGATAATGTCGAATTAACAGCCATACAGAAAGACTCATGTGAAGGTGAAATTACAGAGGAGGAACTTCTGAATGCAATTAAAGACTTTAAGTCCGGGAAAACTCCAGGGTTGGATGGCATACCAGTCGAGGTATACTAAACCTTTTTTGATGTACTCAGAGGACCGTTATTAGCATGTTTTAACCACTCCTATGTAAATGTTAGATTATCAGACACTCAAGAAGAAGGTCTGATTTCATTATTACTGAAACAGGATACAAGTGGAAAATATAAAGATCCAGTCCAATAAAAAAATTGGAGGCCCCTTACACTTCAGTGTTGTGATGCAAAAATTCTAGCAAAATGTATAGCGCATAGAATTAAAAAGGTATTGTCAGATATTATTCATTCTAATCAGACAGGTTTTTTACATGGACGATACATTGGAGATAATACAAGGCAAGTACTGGAAACAATAGAACACTATGACAAATCTGGGAAACCAGGCCTACTATTCATAGCAGACTTCGAAAAGGCATTTGATAAAGTTCGACTGGGGTTTATATATAAATGCCTGGAGCATTTCAATTTTGGAGAATCTCTTATAAAATGGGTTAAATTCATGTATAGTTACCCTAGGTGTAAAATAGTCAATAATGGCTATTTCTCCGAAAGTTTAAAACTGTCAAGAGGAGTGAAACAAGGTTGTCCACTATCGGCATATCTATTTATTATGCCCATCGAAATGTTAGCTATTAAAATCAGATCCAACAATAATATCAAGGTATTAGAAATGACTGGTGGAGTTATGTCGCACATGCAGCTAACAAAAACATATGGAAAAGTCTGCTCTACCCAAAATTACAACCAAATAATTGCAGCATTACCTCAAAAATGGAAGAGGAAAGTGGAAGGGGGAGAAAGTAAGGAACTTGTCTGTCGGCCGCATTAAAGAACATAATTGGTTAAAGAAAATTGTGATAAATAAAAAAGTATCCCAGTTTCATTTAAGGACCAAAGGATTGACAGCCGTCCCATATAGATTGCAAAATAGTTGGGAAGAGATTTTTGACGTAACGATCCCATGGCATAGTGTTTATGAACTGATACGCAAAACGACGCCGGATTCAAAACGTATAATTTATAAACGTATAATTTTTCAATTTAAAAATTATACAAAATTCTTGCTACCAATAGAATGTTATTTATATGGGGGATACAATCTTCCCAGCTCTGCAGATTTTGCTGCGAAGAGACAGAATAATTAGATAATTTGTTTTGGTACTGTCCATTTGTAGCCTGTTTTTGGAAACTGGTCCAGGAATGGCTAAAGGATTGCAATATTTACCTGGAGCTAACCCTGCAGATAGCACTACTGGGTGAAAAGTCATAGTCAATCGATCAATAATATAATAGTTTTAGCTTAAAAAAAATATTTTCAATTTACAATCTGTAGAAACAATGCAAATTAATTACTTAAAAATCATACAATGTGATTTTCTGGATTTTTTTTTTTTCTCTCACAGTTGAAGTGTACCTATGATAAAAATTACAGACCTCTACATGCTTTGTAAGTAGGAAAACCTGCAAAATCGGCAGTGTATCAAATACGTGTTCTCCCCACTGTGTGTGTGTGTGTGTGTGTGTGTGTGTGTGTGTGTGCGTGCATGTATATATATATATATACATATACATATATACACACACAAAAACAAATTAATAATAATAATAAGGCTTGTGTCGACGTGCACAAAAAAATTTATGCACGCGTGACTGTAAGTCGCTTTGGATAAAAGCGTCTGCTAAATGGCATATTATTATATGCATGCAATAGCTAGCTAAGCAGATAGCTATGTGACCTATTAGCAAAGATTACGATAACTGACCCTTTCATCTGTGGTGTTAGCTAGCTAGATATATTAGCTACTATGCTAGCTAGCTGGCCAGATAACCATGGTGCTAAGATATCAGATAGGCGCTAATAGCCAACGTAGCTAGCTAACGTTAGCTGGTTATCATTTTTACAAGAACCATCTGACTTGCGGTGTAACGTTAGCTATTTACTGGTGTGGTGATCGAACCAGCCACCTATCGTATCCGTAAATTGACAGTTGATAGCCGGATTAGATGGTTGTTGTAATAGGGAAAGAAGGAAGTGTTTTAAAATGCCTAAATAAAAGTTTGGCAATAGGTTTAGCTACCTAAGAATCTTCCTGCATGTTTATGGAGCAAGTTAGCAGTAGATGTGTGCGTTCTCACTTCTCAAACTATGGTCAGATTTGAGTCATTCAGACAGAACGTGCATCGTTGTTTCATAATTTTTCCTCGCTCTCCTTGTTAGATTATTATGCACATGTATGTCTTGGTAAATGCCATTGGGCTAGTTGTCATAGTTACAGTAAACAGCACCAAATGATATGAGCGATGGAGAGAGATGTGAAAGGGAGGGGAGTTACAGCCTCGCTCTATCCAATTGTAGCAGTAGGAAGACGTTACAACCCGCCCATTTCTTGACAGATAGCTGAACTAGCCAATTGAGTTGTTTGTTTTTCAGCCAGGCAGCGGAGTTCTTTAGAGATGCGTCCTGACAGCTGAAAAAAATTTAAAAATAATTCCAGATGCCTCCGCTTACCTATATGATGTCCAACCGGCCTCACAAGCGCAGACCACGTGTAACCACGCCAGCCCAGGACCTCCACATCCAGCTCCTTTATCTGCGGAAACGTCTGAGACCAGCCACCCGGACAGCGGATGAAACTGCAGGTTTGCCACAACCTGTCAGAAACCGTCTCAGGGAAGCTCATCTCCTCACCGGTCTTGACCTGACCGCAGTTTGGCGTCATAACAGACTTCACTGGGTAAATGCTCACCTTCGATGGCCACTGGTACCGGGCAGATGGCAGACCGCGTGTATGGCGATGTGTGGGCGAGCGGTTTGTCCATGTCAACGTTGTGAACGGAGTGCCCCATGGTGGCGGTGGGGTTATGGTATGGGGGCAGGCATAAACTACATTTTATCGATGGCAATTTGAACGCGCAGAAATACCGTGACGAGATCCTGAGGCCCATTGTCGTGCCATTGTCGTGCCATTGTCGTGTCCGCCGCCATCGCCTCATGTTTCAGCATGATAATGCACGTTCCCATGTCGCAAGAATCTGTACACAATTCCTGGAGGCTGAGAATGTCCCAGTTCTTCCTTGGCCTGCATACTCACCAGACATGTCACCACCCATTGAGCACGTTTGGGATGTTCTGGATCGACGTGTACGACAGCGTGTTCCAGTCTCCACCAATATCCAACAACTTCACACAGCCATTGAAGAGGAGTGGGACAACATTCCACAGGCCACAATCAACAGCCTGATCAACTCTATGTGAAGGAGATGTGTCGCGCTGCATGAGGCAAATTGTGGTCACACCAGATATTGAAACATGGGACCAACACTTTACATGTTGTGTTTATATTTTGTTCAGTGTAGGTTATATAATTGATTAAAAAAACAGATGTATTCCCGAAGCTGTTCGTTAATTATATTGATTATTTACCACACGCATGCTGCACACATATAATGTAGCCTATAGATAATCTGTCAGGCAGAGAGAGAGCCTGAAACGGCTAGTTGCCGCGGGGAGCATGGAGCTCACTGAAGACCGACAGCGGTTGGGATAGGAAAGATGTTATGATATCTACTAGTAAATGCTAAGGCAAGAATGGGTATGCAAATCAGGTATTTAAAAAGTTCAAAGTCTTGGTTGAATATTTGCGGTGTGCAATTCAGTCTTCGTGGAATAGCCAATATAATTATTCTGTGATTTTTCATTTCTGATCAGTTTTTATGATGTAGCAGCTTTCGTCTGTTTCCCGCCGTTTCAATTGAAGGGTGTTGCGCTAGTCTGTTGCGCTAGTCTGTTGCGCTAGTCTGTTGCGCTTGTTGTGGTAAAACCATGTGTGGTTATTATGAGCATAACAACATCGAATGTTGGCTTCAACTTGGTTTCCATACAGAGCATTCCAATACAAAAGGGAACCCGCTTTCTGGTCGCTTTCTCGGTTTAAAACATGATCCAGTAACCCCTCAATAACTCTTCAACATCTCAAAATGGCGAGACTGACTTCATTAGTGTGATTAGTGTCATAATAGACTTCATTAGTGTGTTTGTGTCGGGAGCATGCCGTCTATTTAGTCAGGCAATGCACACATAATTCTGACATATTTTAGATGTAGAAATTATGTGAATGTCAATACATAATGCCATTGGGTAGGCCTATAATCTTTTTAAATTTTATTCTTAAAGTGGTAATGCATACATTCGTTTTTTTCTATAGGCTATTACAATTAAATATAAAATGTAAGTCCTTGAATATTAAAATATATCTGGTAGAATAATGGTTAGTAAATTATGCTAAGGGGGCCCCATAAAATTATATTTTGTATTTTCAGAAATTCTGTTTTCATTTTTATTTTTTATTTTTTTCACAATTATTCATAGACAAACAACAAAAATGGATGTTCTGAGTCAACGCTTAGATCACATCAGAATGCCGTTTTTGACATCTGGAAAAAAATACCAACAAATGTAGCTAATTTTCCCCCAACATCGGACACCACCCTAACTTCGGACACCCCCTAACTTCGGACACCACCCTAACTTCGGACACCACCCTAACTTCGGACACTCTCTAGCGGTTGGAGGACTAAATCACCTCGAGCTCAACATTTAAATGGACTGGAACACCCTTCTAGCTAGCTGACCACCGATTTTCAGTGCAATTTATGTAAGTTAAGTTAGGTTTTGAGAGTTTTCAAAAAAGTTATATGTACACAGTTTGTGGAACATGCTGTATATTGTAAAATTCGACTGCGCGACAGACCACACCTCATTTAATATCCAACTTTTTACCTCTGAAATATAGCTAACGCATTTTCTAATGTTGCTAGCTTAGTTGCTAAATGTTGATAGAACTGCTAAGTAAGCAAAAAGGAAATCAATTGTAAGCGTTAGATAATACATATCACGAAAACAGCTGCATGTTGTCAAGCTTTACCATATAGATAATACATATCACGAAAACAGCTGCATGTTGTCAAGCTTTACCCTATAGATAATACATATCACGAAAACAGCTGCATGTTGTCAAGCTTTACCCTATCAAAATTGGGAGTCCTCTGACGGAGGCGTTTTGCACAATCTGCAAAAATGTATTTGGAACTTTTAACCATTAACTTTTTGACACCTATCACTGTTGGCTATGTTTCATCTTACAACAGCTACATAGAGGCAGTATTTAGTCAAATGTTACAACGTATGCATCAATTTTAAACTAATTTTCATTACAGATAACATCAAACAAAAAACGTGGGTACACTTTCAGTTATTGTGAAAACTTTAATCATCACCTTTCAATGCCTTAGCTTTGAAATGTAAAATGTTTAGACATATTCAGATTGAGTTATCTTTCTAAAATGTGTATAGTATGCAAAAGGTATTTAGCTACGTGTTTCATGTTTTTCATGAAACATGCTCTGTCTAACAGTACTTTTTCTCAAACTGCAGCACAGAAAAGGAAGAGAAAAGCTCCACCGGTCACGTCTGTCACTCCACCCATGGCACCACTCTCAGGTACTTCATCATCTGTTTTTCTCTCTCTCTCTCGGTTGTATCAATTACTATTGTTGTTGAAGAACTTCTACATTTTGCAAAACCATATTAATCAATTATCATTATTATTTTATTTTTTATAAAAGAAGACCACCTGCTGTGCTCGCTGCGGGGAGCGTGATCCGCCTGCGAGCTCCTCTCAGGAGTGTAGGTCTGAGGTGCCGTGGTTGTGCTGTGACTTCTGTCAGCGCTGGTTCCACTGCAGGTGTGTGCAGTGGGATCCAGAGGTAGCGGTGGAGCTGGAATATTATTTGGATTTTTGTGACAATATAGGGATGGAGGTCGAGATTGAATTGTTTGTGTTCATATGAAATTATTTATTTGTACAAAAAAATAAATGTCTAAAATATTATATATATATATATATATATATATATATTTATTCAACCCATCTTGTGTATTTCTTCCTTTAGTTTCCAAGTGCATCTCTGCAACAAACTCCAACAGTGTTTTCATTGTTTATGTCAATGCACATAACTGAAATTAAAGTTTTATGATTACTGCAACTCGCTGTTGGCTGGGCTCCCTGCCTGTGCCATTAAACCCCTACAACTTATCCAGAACGCCGCAGCTCGTCTGGTGTTCGACCTTCCCAAGTTCTCTCATGTCACCCCGCTCCTCCGCACACTCCACTGGCTTCCAGTTGAGGCTCGCATCTACTACAAGACCATGGTGCTTGCCTACGGAGCTGTGAGGGGAACGGCACCTCCTTACCTTCAGGCTCTGATCAGACCCTACACCCAAACGAGGGCACTACGTTCATCCACCTCTGGCCTGCTAGCTCCCCTACCTCTGCGGAAGCAAAGTTCCCGCTCAGCCCAGTCAAAACTGTTCGCTGCTCTGGCACCCCAATGGTGGAACAAGCTCCCCCACGACGCCAGGACAGCGGAGACACTTGAAACCCTACCTCTTTAAGGAATACCTGGAATAGTATAAAGCAATCCTTCTACCCCCCCCCTCCCCCACCAAAAAAAATCCTAAATTGAATGCACCAATTTGTAAGTCGCTCTGGATAAGAGCGTCTGCTAAATGATGTAAATGTAAATGTAAATTATTAATACTCATATTTTAGTATTCAACTGTTATCTACTTTCTCAAAACATAAGATGAATCTGTAAAACAAAACGATGAGACATAATTTGGTTACAACACTGAATATGTTGGTGAATAACCATTTCTTAAAGAGTCCACAGGAGGGCGCACCGGGCTACGCAATGAAAAGTTGACAGGCAAGTCTATTTTTAACCGGGAGGCTAGCCAACTAGTCAACCATCTAGTAAACATTTAGGATACGAGGTTGGTGTCTCTTTTTTCAACAAAATTAAACGGATATATCTTGTAATTGAACAAAATAGTAAGGTGGCCGATAACTGGGGACCGTATGCCGATAATGCGGGACGTATTTTTTTTGGCTAAACCGCTTATCAAAAAGCTGATAATAGTAGTATTTCCAATGAAATGTCAAAGATGCTAATTGCTAACCCATTAGCTAACATTTTTACGACACCAATAAATCACAAAAACGTTGATGGCTTGATCACAAGATAACACTGTCGAAGGTAATATATTTCTTAAACGCTGTTGAATATGCCGATAATACAGGGGTCCCACGCTAGATTGTTTTTTGTGTGTAATTCTCCTTTAACTGCATATCTAGCAAGAAAGGAATGTGTCTAGCAATGTTTTCGGCTGATAGGCACTACTGCTGCAGCACACGTCACGGCAGAGTTTGAAAAACAATTGCCACCAAATTGATACAAATAATCATGATATAGTTCTGTTGGGTAAAGCCTAATATGCAGTTAATATTTAATTGAGAAGGTTTTTGGGGTTAGTCTTTGTCTAGCACCCACAAGACGGTTATCATTAGCATCGCTAACTGGCTACATATGGACTGATCGACAAAAGGTGCGCACCAAACAGATGGACAGGAGCAATATTGCTGGAAATTAATGAGCAGGTATTGTGTGTTACGTTTGGCTTTTCAAGCAAATAGTGGCTTACCAGGTGTGGGATAATGTCAATGTGGCTTTGAAGTTGGGATGCACATTTTGGTAAATTTTATTGCCGACTAACCAACCCCCATTAACCGGTTAACAAACGGTTAAATTAGATCCAAACAGTAAAATGACGTGACCAACAGAAAATGCTATTCTTAAAGTGGTAATGCAATACTATGCATGGAAGAAATGGACATGTTTTTAATTAAGAGCTTAAAAAACATGCAACAATAGCAAGCCTATTCTCGCATATTATTGAACTTGCAACTACTGTAATGAAGCAGAAAATGTAATACATCATTTTCAAACATTTGCCAAATTGCAATTTGTGGGAAAACAGTGTTCTAAAAGACGTTTCACGTGACAAGAGATAAACATCTCCGTTAGAAACTTAAGAGGGAAAACGTAAATAGGATGGGTTGTTAATATGACTAGGATTGTGCCATTGGAAAGAAAGTTGATACGAAACCCAGTAGAAGTGGAGAGAAACGCTGTCAAACGTTGTTGGTTGCTAGGTTAGCGCTGTCAAACGTTGTTGGTTGCTAGGTTAGCGCTGTCAAACGTTGTTGGTTGCTAGGTTAGCGCTGTCAAACGTTGTTGGTTGCTAGGTTAGCGCTGTCAAACGTTGTTGGTTGCTAGGTTAGCGCTGTCAAACGTTGTTGGTTGCTAGGTTAGCTGTTGTTGTTAGCTGCTTCTCTCTACCATTGCGGCTGGCAGTAGCCTAGCAACGACTCTCCACTCTGGCCTGTCGACCCGGACTACAGACAGCCATTAGTTGAGGTAAGAAAGCTACTTTCTAACTAGAAACTAACTGGACATTACTATTTTCTGCTAAATAATTCCGGTCGACCAAGACACTGTTCCTGTTTTATGACTGACGAGATTTGTTAAATTCTGACACCATTTTAATTCCACGAAATTATTCAAATAAACCTATAGACTGATAAGCATGACAGATACAATTTAATTTTCAGCAGCTAACCGACAAATGGTTAACCGTTAAAAGTGTAACGGAAACACTTTAGGAAGTAAAGCTAAGCAACGATATAAGTATTAAATCCACTAATACCAATCATGTTACATAGAAACATCTATATTTGTAATATTGAACAACTTGACTTATGGTCAGCGCAATCTTAAAATTGTCATAGTAATGACTGACACCAATTCGCCTTTGGTAGGGGTGAGCAAATTGTCTGTGGTATTGAGTTTCGCCGCGGAGAGTGACTAAGAGTGAGCAGCGGACAATAAAGATGGCAACAAGTAATTCAAACATGAACTTTAGCCCCAGGCTGTACTAATTAGGCTGCACTAATTAGGCTGTACTTATTAGGCTGTACTAATTAGGCTGTACTAATTAGGCTGTACTAATTAGGCTGTACTAATTAGGCTGTACTAATTAGGCTGTACTAATTAGGCTGCACTAATTAGGCTGCACTAATTAGGCTGTACTAATTGCTACAAAATCAATCCTTGTGTAATCTACGATCAGCTACCCAAGGACCCAGAATACTGGGAAAAAGTGGCTCCAGGTCCTGAAGAGGAAGGACGTGCCAGCTCAAGGCAGGGTCTGCGGCGAGCACTTCGCCGAGGAGGAGTTTGTTTTACGAAGGGCACTTTTGATGTCGCAAACAGGAGTTTCCCCGAATGGAAAGAAGTGAAACATGGAAGCCCTCCGCTTGCCCCTCCATCTTCAACGTCGAGGGTTACAGTGTGGGGGGGGGGGGGGTTACTGACTCGACCATCATCGACAACATTGAGCCTCCCCCGGGCCCCCGTTTTTTTAATCCAAACACCCCGCTACCCAAAAACCCCCCCAACCGCAGCCAAACAAAAAACCAAACACCGCTAGCCAAACACCGCTAGCCAAACACCGCTAGCCAAACACCGCTAGCCAAACACCGCTAGCCAAACGCCGCTAGCCAAACACCGCTAGCCAAACACCGCTAGCCAAACACCGCTAGCCAAACACCGCTAGCCAACACCGCTAGCCAAACACAACTGGCTGGCTGGCGCACACCTGAATTAAAGGGTAACTACACAAAAAAAAGTATCTGATTTTTCACAAACCTCAAAAATGGTCCGCTGATGTGGTTTAAGCATTGTTGTGGGCTTTGAACATCCAATGTTTTTCTTTTTCTATGAAAAAAAGAAACTGGGGGAAAATCACAGTCCTACTCCCAGTTTTCCTTTTTTGTTGTGGTATCATTTTGGTATCAAGTATCGTTTGGTTTGTAGAGGATTTCACAGAAAATAACATGGCAATAAATACATTTTGCTCTTTATTTTAACAGTCTGTTCTCTCTGCTGTTACAATAAATCTATCCAAACCAAGGTAAGAACACAAGGTCATGCATTCAGAAGATCATCAGGTAAAAATGTTGTATGATCTTCCTGTGTAGAAAATATATAATATAATATAATAATAATATAATAATATAATATAAATATGGTGATGTTCTTTTCCCCCCCTAGTCTGATTTACTTCCTGGTCTTGTCCTGTCTGTTGTAATGAGTCCTGCGCGGCTTATGGGCATTGTGGAGGGAAACAGAATATACGCGTTTGGAGAGGCGTATCTTCAGTGATGGGGTCCTAATATTTGGTAGATCTACACCACATTATTCACCAATGTCGGCCAGGCTTACAGCCAAGGTACAATATGCTATTCATGGCATACATAGCAACCCTTTGATGACAAAAGCGTGTGCACGAATGTCTGAATGTGTCTTACTTCCTGATACAGGTTACTTCACAGCGTCAGTGAGAGGAGGCTACTTCTTCAGATACACTATCTGCAGTTTACTGAAATCAAGCTTCAGGGTGTGGATGGAGGTGTCCTCCCACCGTGTTATCATGTTGAACAGGCTTCAGGGTGTGAATGGAGGTGTCCTCCCACCATGTTATCATTTTAAAACCAAGTTTCAGGGTTGGAGGGAGGTGTCCTCCCCCCCCGTGTTATCATTTTAAACCCGAGCTTCAGGGTGTGGATGGAGGTGTCCTCCCACCATGTTATCATGTTGAACAGGGCTTCAGGGTGTGGATGGAGGTGTCCTCCCACCATGTTATCATGTTGAACAGGGCTTCAGGGTGTGGATGGAGGTGTCCTCCCACCATGTTATCACGTTAACAAGCTTCGGGTGGGGGATGGAGGTGTCCCCCACCATTTTTATCATTTTGAAAAAGCTTCAGGTGTGGATGGGGGTGTCCCCCCCCCGTTATCATGTTAAACAGAGTTTAGGTGTGAGGAGGTGTCCTCCCCCCAAAATTTATATTTTAAACAAGCTTCAGGGTGTGGAGGGAGGTTCCTCCCCACCGTTATCATTTTGACAGAGCTTCAGGGTGTGGGGGAGGTGGTCCTCCACCATGTTACATGTTAACGCTTCGGGGTGTGAATGGAGGGGCCTCCCCCATGTTACAGTTGAACAGAGCTTCGGGGTGTGGTGGGGGGGTTTTCCTCCCACCATTTTTATCATGTTGAACAAGCTTGGGGGTGGGGGAGGAGGTGTCCTCCCACCAGTTAATTTTAACAGGCTTCGGGGTGTGGATGGAGGTGTCCTCCCCCAGTTATCTGTTAACGGCTTCGGGGTTTTGGATGGGGGTGTCCTCCCACCATGTTTCAGGTTGAAAACTTGGGTTGGTGGGGGCCCCCTCCCCCATGTTTCTGTTGAACAGAGTTTCAGGGGGGGATGGAGTGTCCTCCACCATGTTTATTTTGACAGAGCTTCAGGGGTGGATGGGGGGCCCTCCCCCTTTATCATTTAAACAAGCTTCAGGTGTAGATGGGTGTCCCCCCACCATGTTATCATTTTGAAAAGCTTCAGGGTGTGGAGGGAGGTGTCCCCCCCCCCATGTTTATATGTTAACAGATTTCAGGGGGGGATGGAGGTGTCCTCCCACCATTTATCGTTGAACAAGTTCGGGGTGTGGGGGGGGGTGTCCTCCCCCCAAAATTTTTATCATGTTACAAGTTTCGGGGTGTGGAAGGTTTCCTCCCCACCATGTTACATGTTAAACAGAGCTTCAGGGTGGGATGGGGGTGTCCTCCCCACCATTTATCTTTTTGAACAGAGCTTCAGGGGGGGATGGAGGTGTCCCCCCCACCATTTTCATGTTGACAAGCTTCAGGGTTTTGGGGGGGGGGGTGTCCTCCCCCATTTACATGTTGAACAGAGCTTCAGGGTGTGGATGGAGGTGTCCTCCCACCATGTTATCATGTTGAACAGAGCTTCAGGGTGTGGATGGAGGTGTCCTCCCACCATGTTATCATGTTGAACAGAGCTTCAGGGTGTGGATGGAGGTGTCCTCCCACCTTTATCAGTTAAAAAACAGAGTTTCAGGTGGGATGGAGGTGTCCTCCCACCATGTTATCATGTTGAACAGAGCTTCAGGGTGTGGATGGAGGTGTCCTCCCACCATGTTATCATGTTGAACAGAGCTTCAGGGTGTGGATGGAGGTGTCCTCCCACCATTTTCATTTTGAACGGGCTTAGGGTGTGGAGGAGGTGTCCTCCCACCTTTTATCTTTGAACAGGGTTTTCAGGTTGGGATGGAGGTGTCCTCCACCATGTTATCATGTTAACGGGTTCAGGGGTGGGATGGGGGGCCCCTCCCACCATGTTATCATGTTGAACAGGGCTTCAGGGTGAGATGGAGGTGTCCTCCCACCATGTTATCATGTTGAACAGAGCTTCAGGGTGTGGATGGAGGTGTCCCCCACCAAAAAACACTGAAAAAAATTTGGGTGCTGTCATATAAAAATAAATCCCCTAAATATGTCCATATGTCCCCAGACACTGTTTACTTTGTTTGGATTGTTACTTTAAAAAACGCACGTCCCCTCTTTGTCCCTCTTTGTCCCTCTTTGTCCCTCCCAGCCAACATCCACCAGGCAGCCTGCCTGTCACCGTGGCCCTCCCAGCCAACATCCACCAGGCAGCCTGGCTGTCACCGTGGCCCTCGCTAGCTCCCCAAAGCTTCTCAGCATGGGGGAAGGGCCCCCGCAACGACAGACGGGCCCGGGACGGGGGGCGGGGGAGAGCAGCAGACCCCGGGACCCAGGACGGGAGGACGGGAGGACAGGGGGAGAGCAGCAGAGCACAGGGAAGGCATTGTTCCTCTTGTCCACGCTGCACTTGAACAAACTAAAAACCCGGCGACTGCTCCCCTCCTCGCGCCTGTTAAGCGACGTGTGAATGTTTTTCTGTTAGGCGACAGATAGTGTTCTGGTTAGCGACATGTGTATGTTTCTTTTGGCGACAGTGTGAAAGGGGTTTCGGGTTAGCGACAGTGTGTTGTGTTCTTTTTACGAAGTGTGTTGTTTTCTGTTAAGCGCAGTGTGTATGTGTTTCTGTTTGCGACATGTTTATGTTTTTTCTTTTTAAGAAAAGTGTGTATGTGTTCTGTTTGGGGCGCGTGTGTATTGTTTGTTTGCGCGGTGTATTGTTCTGGTTGCGCAGTGTGTATGTGTTCTGGTTAGCAAAGTGTGAAATGTGTTCTGTTTAACGCCGGTATGTGTTCTTTAGGCGACAGCGTGTAGTGTTCTGGTTACGCGGGTTTTAAATGTTTTCGGGTTTTGCCAGTGTGTATTGTTCTGTTGGGCGACAGTGGTATTGTTCTTTTGGGACAGTGTGATGTTTCTGTTAGGCGACAGTGTGTATGTGTTCTGTTAGGCGACAGTTTTAGTGTCTTTAAAGCACAGCGTGTTTGTTTTGCCTTTGGGGTTTGTGTGTGTGACTATGGTGGGCATATCTTTAGTGAGACAAATCTGTCCCTATAGCTGTACTGGCTGTGATAAAGCATGCGAGGGGGGGAGGGGAGGGAGGGGGGAGCACTGTATATATATATTCCAGGGGTGTCAGAGGAGGCCCAAAAAATTGGCCAAAAAACTCCGCCACCCTACATGACTTTCTCTCTGCTCCCGCAGGCAAGCGGTACCGAAACCCGTACCTGGGGGGTAGAGTAATAGTCGTACCGGGGGGAGCAGAGAAATGTCTGTACCTGGGGGGTGGGGTAATAGTCTGCCCGGGGGGAGCAAAGAGCAGAAATAGTCTGTCCCTGGGGGACAGGGAAAATGTCTTGGGGGGAGTAGGGTAATACCCTGTACCTGGGGGGTAGGGAAATATCTGTACCTGGGGGGTAATATCTGTACCTGGGGGATAGGTAAAGTCTGTACCTGGGGGAGCAGATAATGTCTTACCGGGGGGAGTGGGGTAATAGTCTGTCCCTGGGGGAGAAAAGGTATATCTGTCCTGGGGAAGAGAAATAGTCTTACCGGGGGGACAGAGAAAATGTCTGTACCTGGGGATTTAGGGTAATAGTCTTACCGGGGGGGAGCGAAGACAGGGTAATGTCTTACCGGGGAGTAGGGATAGTCGTACCGGGGGAAAAGGGTAATAGTCTGTACCTGGGGGTAGGGAAATAGCTGTCCTGGGGGTATATTCTTCCCTGGGGAGTAGGGTAATGTCTGTACCGGGGAGCGGTTAATATCTGTACCTGGGGGTAATGTCGTCCGGGGGGGTAGGGAAATAGCTTTCCTGGGGTAATGTCAAACCTGGGGAGTAGGGAAATAGTCCAAACCCTGGGGGATAGGGTAATATCTGTACCGGGGGGAAATATTTTACCTGGGAGTAGGGAAATAGTCTTCCGGGGGGAGTAGGGAATATCTGTACCTGGGGAAAAAAAAAAAAAAAAGTCTGTACCGGGGGGAGTAGGGTAAAGTCTGAAACCTGGGGGAAAATAGTTGTACCGGGGGGATAGGGAAATAGTCTGTACCGGGGGGAGTAGGGGGTAATATTCTTCCCCTGGGGGAGTAGGTATAGCTGTACCTTGGGGAGGGGTAATTCTGTCCTGGGGGGTGGGTAATAGTCTGTCCCGGGGGGGATAGGGTATAGTCTGTCCTGGGGTAAAGTCTGCCCCCTGGGGAGTAGGGTAATAGTCTGTACCTGGGGGTAATAGTCTGTACCTGGGGGAGCAGGGTAATAGTCTGTCCCTGGGGGAGTTAATTTTAGCTGTACCTGGGGAGTGGGGTAATAGCCCTGTACCGGGGGGGGTGGGGAAAATAGTCTGTCCCTGGGGGAGATAATAGTCTGTACCGGGGGAGTAGGGAAATTCTGCCCTGGGGAGTAGGCAAATAGTCTGTCCCTGGGGAGTGGTAAAGTCCCCCGGGGGAGTGGCAATAGTTTTACCTGGGGAGCAGGGTAATAGTTGTCCTGGGGGGGTAGGGAAATAGTCGTACCGGGGGGGAGTAGAGAAAGTCTGTACCGGGGAGTAGGGTTATCTGTACTAGGGAGCAAAGACAGGGTATAGTCGTACCTGGGGGAAGGGAAAATAGTCGTACCTGGGGGACAAAGAGAGGGTAATAGCTGTCCTGGGGGAGCAAGAAATGTCTGTCCCGGGGGGTAGGTAATAGTCTTCCTGGGGAGTGGGTAATGTCTGTACCGGGGGAGTGGGGTAATAGTCCTGTACCTGGGGGAGTAGGGAAATGTCGTACCTGGGGGAGTGGGGAAATGTCTGTCCCGGGGGGGAGCAAAGTAAGTCTGTCCTGGGGAGCAGGAAATAGCTTCCCGGGGGAGCAGGAATAGTTTTCCGGGGGGAGAGGGTAATATTCTGTACCGGGGGGGTTTAGGGTATACTGTCCGGGGGGAGTAGGGTAAATCTGTACCGGGGGGGTAGGGTAATATCTGTCCCTGGGGGAGTAGGGTAAGTCGTACCGGGGGAGCAAAGAGCAGGTAATTTGTACCTGGGGGACGGGGAAATATCGTACCTGGGGAGTGGGGAATGTCTGTCCTGGGGGAGTGGGTAATAGTCTTCCCTGGGGAGCAGGGTAAAGCTGTACCTGGGGGATAGGGAAATTTTCCCCTGTACCTGGGGGAGCGAAAAGCGGGGTAATTCTGTACCTGGGGGCAGGGTAATTCGTACCTGGGGGAGCAGGGTTAGTCTGTACCGGGGGGAGCAAAAGCAGGGAAATATCTGTACCTGGGGGAGTGGGGTAATATCTGTACCGGGGGGATAGGGTAATGTCTTACCTGGGGGAGTAGGGAAATAGTCTTCCCGGGGGATGGGGTAATATCTTCCGGGGAGTAGGGTAATGCTTACCTGGGGATAAGGGTAAAGTCTGTACGGGGGGAGAAAATAGTCTGTCCCCTGGGGGTAGGGTTGTCGTACCTGGGGGAGTAGGGAAAAGCGTCCTGGGGAGCAGAAAATTCTGACCTGGGGAGCAGATCTTCTGTCCTGGGGAAGGGGGTTTAAAAATCGTACCTGGGGGAGCAGGGTAAAGTCTGTACCTGGGAGCAAAGAGCGGGGTAAAGTCGTACCTGGGGATAGGGAATAGTCTGTACCGGGGGAGCAAAGGGGCAGGGAAAATGCTGTACCTGGGGGAGCAAAGAAATTCCCCGTACCGGGGGGAGAGGGAATAGTCTGCCCCCTGGGGTAATAGTCTGTACCTGGGGGAGTAGGGTAATAGTCTGTACCTGGGGGAGCAATAATAGTCTGTACCTGGGGGAGTAGAGGGGAGGGTAATTGTCTGTACCTGGGGGAGTAGGGTAATAGTCTGTACCTAGGGGAGCAGAAGACAGGGAATTCTGACCGGGGGAGTAGGGTAATTTGTCTGTACCTGGGGAGTGGGGTAATAGTCTTTCCGGGGGGATGGGAAATGTCTGACCTGGTAGTAGGGTAATACTGTACCTGGGGAGTAGGGTAATCTGTACCGGGGGGAGTAGGTAAAGTCGACCGGGGGGTATAGTCTGTACCTGGGGGAGGAAAGAGGGGTAATAGTCTGTACCTGGGGGAGTAGGTAATAGCTTACCTGGGGGGTAGGGTAAAGCCCTGTCCCTGGGGGATAGGTAATTCTGTACCGGGGGAGTAGGGTAATGTCTGTCCCCTGGGGCCAGGTAATATCTTACCTGGGGGAGGTTAATGCTGTCCCTGGGGAGTAGGGTAATAGTCTGTACCTGGGGGAGTAGGGTAATAGTCTGTCCCTGGGGGAGCAGGGTAATAGTCTGTACCTGGGGGAGTAGGGTAATATCTTGTCCCTTTGGGGGATAGGGTAATGTCGTACCTGGGGGAGTAGGGAAATAGTCTGTCCCTGGGGGAGCGGGGAAATATCTGCCTGGGGGGGGGAAATAGTCTGTCCCGGGGGGAGTGGGGTAAATCTGTACCTGGGGTAAGCCCTGTACCTGGGGGAGTAGGGTAATAGTCTGTACCTGGGGGAGCAGGTAATAGTCTGTACCTGGGGGGTAGGGTAATAGTCTGTCCCCTGGGGTAATAGTCTTCCTGGGGGGTTTGGGTAATAGCCGTCGGGGGGACGGGGAAATTCTGTACCGGGGGGAGGGGGAAATATCTGTACCGGGGGGAAAATTGCTTCCTGGGGGAGCAGGGTAAAAGTCTGTCCTGGGGGCGGGGTAATGGTACCTGGGGAGCGGGGTAAAATTTTAAACCTGGGGGGTAGGGAAATAGTCGTACCTGGGGTATAGTCTGTACCTGGGGGAGTAGGGTAATAGTCTGTACCTGGGGGAGTAGGGTAATAGTCTGTACCTGGGGGAGTAGGGTAATAGTCTGTACCTGGGGGAGTAGGGTAATAGTCTGTACCTGGGGGAGTAGGGTAATAGTCTGTCCCTGGGGAGTGGGGTAATATTCGACTGGGGGAGTAGGGAAATGTCTTCCTGGGGGATAGGGAAATTTCCCTGTACCTGGGGGTAATAGTCTGTCCCGGGGGGAGTGGGTAATGTCGACCTGGGGGTAAATCTGAAAACCGGGGGGAGCGGGGAAATAGTCTGTCCTGGGGATATTTTAAATCTGTCCCTGGGGATAGGGTATAGTCTGTCCCTGGGGGAGCGGGTAATGCTGCCCTGGGGGGCGAAAGCAGGGTAATAGTCTGTACCTGGGGATAGGAAATAGTCTTACCTGGGGGAGTAGGGAATTTCTGACCGGGGGAGTGGGCTAATTCTTCCCTGGGGGGCAGAAGGCGGTAATAGTCTTACCGGGGGGACCAAAGAAATGTCTGTACCTGGGGAGTAGGGAAATATCTGTCCCTGGGGGAGCAGATAATTCTGTCCGGGGGAGTAAGGGGAGGGTAATTGCCCTTACCGGGGGGTTTTTGGGAATTCTGTACCTGGGGGACAGAAGAGGGGGTAAAGTCTGTACCTGGGGAAGGGTAATTGTCGTACCGGGGGAGTAGGTAATAGCTTCCCGGGGGGAGTAGGGTAATAGTCTGTACCGGGGATGGGGAAATATCTTCCTGGGGAGTGGGGAAATAGCCCCTGACCCTGGGGGGTAGGGAAATAGTCTGACCGGGGGTTTCTTACCGGGGGGGTTTGGGTAATGTCTTCCCCGGGGAGTAGGGAAATAGTTGTACCGGGGGATAGGCAATAGCTGTCCCGGGGGAGTGGGTAATAGCTTACCTGGGGTAATACCCCTGTACCGGGGGGGAGCGGGAAATTTGGGTCTTACCGGGGGGACGGGTAAAGCTTACCTGGGGAGTAGGGTAATAGTCTTACCTGGGGGAGAGGGTAATAGTCTTACCGGGGGGAGTAGGAAATATCGACCGGGGGGAGGGGTAAATCGAAACCGGGGGATGGGTTTAAATAGTGTACCTGGGGAGTAGGGTAAGTCTTCCCTGGGGAGTGGGGTAATAGTCTGTACCTGGGGGAGCAGGGTAATTGTCTGTACCTGGGGGAGTAGGGTAATAGTCTGTACCTGGGGGAGTAGGGTAATAGTCTGTACCTGGGGGAGTAGGGTATATCTGCCCTTTGGGGGAGTAGGGTAATATTCTGTACCGGGGGGAGTGGGGAAAAGCGTCCCCGGGGGGACAGATAATATCTGTACCTGGGGGGTAGGGTAAATTCTTACCTGGGGGAGTAGGGGAAATAGTCTGTCCCTGGGGGGCGGGTAAATAGCTGTACCCTGGGGGACAGAGAAATAGTCGTACCTGGGGGCAAGTAATAGTCTTACCGGGGGGGACAAGTAATATCTTTTTACTGGGGGAGTGGGTAATTCTGTACCTGGGGATCAGAAAATACCCCTGTCCTGGGGGAGTAGAGGGGAGGGTAATTGTCTGTACCTGGGGGAGTAGGCTAATATCTGTACCTGGGGGCAGGGGGAAGGGGATTGTCTTCCCTGGGGAGTAGGGGGGAGGAAAATTGTCTGACCTGGGGGAGAGGCTAATTCGTACCTGGGGGAGCGGGGGGAGGGTAATTGTCTTACCGGGGGGGAGCAGAGTAATAGTCTGTACCTGGGGGTGCAGATAATAGTCTGTACCGGGGAGTAGAGGGGAGGGTAATTATCTGTACCTGGGGGAGCAGTTGACTAGGTTTTAGTCAAGCCTGTCACACAGTCCACTCATAATGAAGAGAGAGATCAGAGGGCTGAATAAAGTATGAGCCCAGCACAGCCTCCCTCCACACATGGCTCAGGTGTCACCGTGGCATGCTGGGGGACCAAGACTGAGGCAAGAGGAACCCAGCCAGGCCAGAGGGGGCCAAGGGGAGGGGGACCCCAGGCCAGAGGGGGCCAGAGGGGGAGGGGACCCAGCCAGGCCAGAGGGGCCAGAGGGAGGGGACCCAGCCAGGCCAGAGGGGAGGGGACCCAGCCAGGCCAGAGGGGAGGGGACCCCAGCCAGGCCAGAGGGGAGGGGACCCAGCCTAGGCCAGAGGGGAGGGGGACCCAGCTAGGCCAGAGGGGGGAGGGGAACCCAGCCAGGCCAGAGGGGGAGGGGACCCAGCCAGGCCCAGAGGGGAGGGACCAGCCAGGCCAGAGGGGAGGGGACCAGCCAGGCCAAGGGGAGGGGACACAGCCTGGCCAGAGGGGGAGGGGACCCAAGCCAGGCCAGATGGAGGGGGGACCCAGCCAGGCCAGAGGGGAGGGGACCCAGCCTAGGCCAGAGGGGAGGGGACCCAGCCAGGCCAGAGGGGCGGAGGGGAGGGGACCCAGCCAGGCCGAGAGGGGAGGGGACCCACCTAGGCCAGAGGGGAGGGCCCACCCAGGGCCAAGGGGGGGGTGGGGACCCAGCCAGGCCAGAGGGGAGGGGACCCAGCCTAGGCCAGAGGGGAGGGGACCCACCAGGCCAGAGGGGAGGGGGACCCAGCCAGGCCGAGGGGAGGGGACCCAGCCAGGCCAGAGGGGAGGGGACCCAGCCAGCCAGAGGGGAGGGGACCCAGCCAGGCCAGAGGGGAGGGGACCCAGCCAGGCCAGAGGGGAGGGTACCCCAGCCAGGCCATAGGGAGGGGACCCAGCCAGGCCAGAGGGGAGGGGAGGGACCCAGCCTAGGCCACAGGGGAGGGGACCCAGCCAGGCCAGAGGGAGGGGACCAGCCAGGCCAGAGGGGAGGGGACCCAGCCAGGCCAGAGGGGAGGGGACCCAGCCAGGCCAGAGGGGAGGGGACCCAGCCAGGCCAGAGGGGAGGGGACCCAGCCAGGCCAGAGGGGAGGGGGACCAGCCAGGCCAGAGGGGAGGGGACCCAGCCAGGCCAGAGGGGAGGGGACCCAGCCAGGCCAGAGGGGAGGGGACCCAGCCAGGCCAGAGGGGAGGGGACCCAGCCAGGCCAGAGGGGAGGGGACCCAGCCAGGCCAAGAGGGAGGGGACCCAGCCTAGGCCAGAGGGGAGGGGACCCAGCCAGGCCAGAGGGGAGGGGACCCAGCCAGGCCAGAGGGGAGGGGACCCAGCCTAGGCCAGAGGGGAGGGGACCCCAGCCTAGGCCAGAGGGGAGGGGACCCAGCCTAGGCCAGAGGGGAGGGGACCCAGCCAGGCCAGAGGGGAGGGGACCCAGCCTAGGCAGAGGGGAGGGGACCCAGCCAGGCCAGAGGGGAGGGGACCCAGCCAGGCCAGAGGGGAGGGGACCCAGCCAGGCCAGAGGGGAGGGGACCCAGCCAGGCCAGAGGGGAGGGAGGGGACCCAGCCTAGGCCACAGGGGGAGGGGACCCAGCCAGGCCACAGGGGAGGGGACCCAGCCAGGCCAGAGGGGAGGGGACCCAGCCAGGCCAAGAGGGAGGGGACCCAGCCAGGCCAGAGGGGAGGGGACCCAGCCAGGCCAGAGGGGAGGGACCCAGCCTAGGCCCAGGGGCCAGAGGGGAGGGGACCCAGCCTAGGCCAGAGGGGAGGGGACCCAGCCTAGGCACAGGGCCAGAGGGGAGGGGACCCAGCCTAGGCCAGAGGGGAGGGGACCCGCCTAGGCCACAGGGGCCAGAGGGGAGGGGACCCAGCCTAGGCCAGAGGGGAGGGGACCCAGCCTAGGCCACAGGGGCCAGAGGGGAGGGGACCCAGCCTAGGCCAGAGGGGAGGGGACCCAGCCTAGGCCAGAGGGGAGGGACCCAGCCAGGCCAGAGGGGAGGGGACCCAGCCAGGCCAGAGGGGAGGGACCCAGCCAGGCCAGAGGGGAGGGGACCCAGCCAGGCCAGAGGGAGGGGACCCAGCCAGGCCAGAGGGGAGGGGACCCAGCCAGGCCAGAGGGGAGGGGACCCAGCCTAGGCCAGAGGGGAGGGGACCCAGCCAGGCCAGAGGGAGGGAACCCAGCCTAGGCTAGAGGGGAGGGGAGGGGACCCAGCCAGGCCAGAGGGGAGGGGACCCAGCCTAGGCCACAGGGGCCAGAGGGGAGGGGACCCAGCCAGGCCAGAGGGGCCAGAGGGGAGGGGACCCAGCCAGGCCAGAGGGGAGGGGACCCCAGCCAGGCCAGAGGGGCCAGAGGGGAGGGGACCCAGCCAGGCCAGAGGGGAGGGGACCCAGCCAGGCCAGAGGGGAGGGGACCCAGCCAGGCCAGAGGGGAGGGGAGGGGACCCAGCCAGGCCAGAGGGGAGGGGAGGGGACCCAGCCTAGGCCAGAGGGGAGGGGAGGGGACCCAGCCAGGCCAGAGGGGAGGGGAGGGGACCCAGCCAGGCCACAGGGGCCAGAGGGGAGGGGACCCAGCCAGGCCAGAGGGGAGGGGAGGGGACCCAGCCTAGGCCAGAGGGGAGGGGACCCAGCCAGGCCAGAGGGGAGGGGACCCAGCCTAGGCCAGAGGGGAGGGGACCCAGCCAGGCCAGAGGGGAGGGGACCCAGCCAGGCCAGAGGGGCCAGAGGGGAGGGGACCCAGCCAGGCCAGAGGGGCCAGAGGGGAGGGGACCCAGCCAGGCCAGAGGGGCCAGAGGGGAGGGGACCCAGCCTAGGCTGTCTCCGTACAGAGCCGGTGTAAGGTTGCCCCTAGATGCTGATCTTTGGTCAGTGTTGCATTGTCCCCACTAATGGTTGAGATTAAGATTGGGGCAAGGGAAGCTGATCCCAGAGCTACAGAGGCAAGGGGACACAGTGTACAGCTAGGGGAACACTGGAGGCTCAGCCACTGAGCCAGCCCCATCCAGTCCGAAGGGTGGGAGAGCTGGACCTGAAAGACTAGGGCTGCGTCCCAAATGCCACCCTATTCCCTATATAGTGCACTACTTTAGACCAGAGAATGGCACCCTATTCCCTATATAGTGCACTACTTTAGACCAGAGAATGGCACCCTATTCCCTATATAGTGCACTACTTTAGACCAGAGAATGCCACCCTATTCCCTATATAGTGCACTACTTTAGACCAGAGAATGTCACCCTATTCCCTATATAATGCACTACTTTAGACCAGAGCCCTATGGGCCCTAACACTATGGACCCTAGCACTATGGGCCCTAACACTATGGACCCTAACCCTATGGGCCCTAACACTATGGACCCTAACCCTATGGGCCCTAACACTATGGGCCCTAACCCTATGGGCCCTAACCCTATGGACCCTAACCCTATGGACCCTAACACTATGGACCCTAACACTATGGACCCTAACCCTATGGACCCTAACACTATGGACCCTAACACTATGGACCCTAACACTATGGACCCTAACCCCCTGGACCCTAACCCTATGGACCCTAACACTATGGGCCATAACACTATGGACCCTAACCCCCAGGACCCTAACCCTATGGACCCTAACACTATGGACCCTAACACTATGGACCCTAACACTATGGACCCTAACACTATGGACCCTAACCCTATGGACCCTAACACTATGGGCCCTAACCCCCAGGACCCTAACCCTATGGACCCTAACACTATGGACCCTAACCCTATGGGCCCTAACACTATGGGCCCTAACACTATGGGCCCTAACACTATGGGCCCTAACCCCCAGGACCCTAACACTATGGACCCTAACACTATGGGCCCTAACACTATGGGCCCTAACCCTATGGACCCTAACACTATGGGCCCTAACACTATGGGCCCTAACCCCCAGGACCCTAACCCCCTGGACCCTAACCCTATGGACCCTAACCCTATGGACCCTAACACTATGGGCCCTAACACTATGGACCCTAACCCTATGGACCCTAACCCTATGGACCCTAACCCTATGGACCCTGGTAAAAAGTAATGCCCTAGAGAGAGAATAGGGTGCTATGAGACACACAACAGGCCACTCCCAGTCCCAGCAGCACCGTGAGTCTTCCTTCCCTAATCTAATCTCTAGCTGTGAGTCTGTCAGGGAGGGGGAAATGAAGAGATCAACCCCCACCGGGCCTCATGACCTGCTCTAGGAACTAGTCATCCTATCAGGGGACAGACAGAGGATCAGGTGTTCTAAAGAGGTCTAGCTGATACGAATACAGGACAGTCCTCTCCAAATGATGCAATTCTTCTACTGTATTGAACCAGTTGGAGACAGATGGATGTCCCATTGATTGACTGTGCTCTGAAAAGTCTCAATAGTGTGGATCATGTGTCCATTGTCATCATAATAGAAGTATCAGTGTATCACCCATGGTAAGACATGCACACTGTGCCGCTGAAACAGAAGAACCTCAAACTAGTTCTGTGATTTCAGAAGACCTATTTTGGGCTAGTTATGCTGAAAACGGGGTCATATGAGAATCTGATTCTTTCACTCCCCTCTGGTTAGGGCCGGGACGTTAGTATCGTGGCAAGGAAACAAAACACGAAGCGGACTTAACTTATTTAGGAAAACAGCCCTAATATTTGAAACAAACATTATGTAGTCATCCAGAGTCACATGTATTTATTTTCCAAATTATAACACCTCTGGTCAAGTGCTCACTGTTCTTTGACTCCCCTCTGGTCAGATATTCACCCAGGACAGAGACCGAGGGAGAGAGAGCGGCTGTAGGATTTAGTCCCAGTTGGTACTCAACAGTTACACGGATTGCTAGCCTAATGTGTTGAACTGGTAAAGACGGTTTTGTATAATTCCCTAATAATGCACATTTCCCAATTAACATAAGCCATAATGATGGTTATGACTTAATGAAGTGATCAGTCTGCATGTTGATCAGACTCTAAGCTAATAAATATTATGTTACCAGCCCCTGGAGCACCAAACCCATGTTGTCATCAACCACAGTTTAACCACCTGCTCTGGAGAAGGGACACGCATTAGCACCCACCCACACCCAACCACCCACACCCAACCACCCACACCATGTTGAAAACTGATACCTACTAAATACAACAAGCCTCAGCACACACTTGGTAGGCTGCGTGGGAATGATACAGATCGGATACAGAATTCTACTCTAAAAAGCTTATTCCCTTCACTCAGCTCATTATAAATCAGAGCACAGACCCATTTAAATACTGATGGGACTCTAGACAGGACAGCGATCTCCTTTCCACATGCCCAACGTCAGGTAACAAGCAGAGCAGATCTGTTCATTAGGACATGGAATGAGAGATTTGGGAGTGATCAAAACGAACACATCTTCTATCAAAAGAACACATTTCTGAACGCACCCGTCATAGTACGGCCATCTTGTCTGTGTCTGTCTGTCTGTCTGTCTAGAACAGTGCTCAGTAACTGACCACGTCGACGTTGCCCACAGTGTTCCAGACAGTAGCTCATATCCTGTTTAAGGTCTTATTGGGGGACAAGCTTTTTACATGGACCTTTGATATCCCTCTCATGAGTATCCCTGTGTCCATGAATAAACAGAATACTCCTCATTTAAGTTAATATGGGTTAAATGGAATAGTACAGGTGTTCCCAAACTTTTTTTGGCCCACGACCCCATTTTGTTATCTGAAAATTCTCACAAACCCCAACATTGGTGCTATGGCTGTCAATTGCAAAACATTCTAACAGTATTTCTAATTATATTCTCAACTCGCCATCATATACTTTTAAATGCGGGGCTATGACAGTCCATTGCAAATTAGTCTGACAATAATTTCGCTTATCTCACCACCACTAAAGCTTGATGCATGTCACGTCCGAGCTTCTCAAAGTCAGTCCAGCGTGGTTGACAGCGTGAGCACCTCATCTCTCCTGTCACATCCAACCTGGATTGATATTTGTTTTTAATGAATCAGCTTACCGTGAGTTTTAATGCTCGGAGGGAGATGTCACTGTATTCCCATTTGAATCAGGAACTAAAACTCCTCCATAGCGACCCGTGAATAGAGTACCACAGTATGAGTAATAATACCCATAAAACCTAGCGGTCAAACAAGGAAATGGTTAAAAAAATAAAAATAATTTACACTATTTATTTTTTCCATAGGGGATTTTAGAAACACTTAAAATAAGGTATCTGTTCCGTGTAGACTTACCCTGGCGTGACCTTTCGATAACCGTGTAAATCTCTCTAGGACAAGGTGACTTTTATCAATATATTCGCCTGTATTTACCCCCCCAATAATGAAATGCTAATTAGCTGCTAATGTGGCCATCATAAATAACTACAAATGCCATGGTAATCTGGACGAGACTGCCGAATCGAGGCAAATGTAAGAATCTCTGAATTAACTATCTAATGTTAGCTAAATTTGGGAATAAATTTTTTTTGGCTACATTTCTTTAAATTGACAATTCTGTGAACTGTCTTGTGCAAGTTTTAAATTGACACAATACCTGTTAGCAAAGGTGTCAGCTAGAGATGACGTGCAGAAGCTTGCAGGGATTTGTAGTTTTGCTTGATGTCTACTTTGATGCTAATTTGCATTTTCGCAATCTGAGAGTAAATTGAGCATAATATATTGATAAAAGTCACCTTGTCCGAGAGAGATTTACATGGTTATCAAAACGTCACGCCAGGGTAAGCCTACACGAAACACAGACCTTATTTTAAGTGTTTCTAAAATTCCCTATGTGAAAAATTTATGGTGGAAAAACGATTGGAAGCACTTTTTGAAGTGATTTGTTTGACAATCAGATAAACATCACAACACCTCGAAAAACAACAGTAAATGGGATAAGATGTTTACATGCCACAGTATCCCGTCTAAGATCAGCATATCCCAGGCATCTTATCCGGGTTTCAAATAACCGGGACACAAGCTTTTTCGGGTTATTGTAAAACGGGATATGATGTTAACATGTGTCAACTCAAAAACAGAATACTTGAGTATCCTGAATGCAGTGGCGGTTTTACACGGAGGCCGGGGGAGGCCCGTGCCTCCCTGGAAATGTCCCTGGCCACCCCTGTGGCCCCCCCCCTTGCTGAACCAAATAAAAAATTATGAATTTATATCCCAGGCAGGCATTCTGCTCCTCTGTCATACTGCTGCCTGTCAGAACCAAGTCTTTGGTACAAAGAATTGTCACACTCATTCATTCTCCTGAGGATGAAATGTTATCAGCTCAACACCTGCTCAAAGAGCAGAGTTTGTCATTGCTCTGAAAAATAAATGCCAAAAAGGGAGAGACAGGAAGAGCAGAGGGCTTCATTGCTAACTAGAGCATCATATTGACCAACGAAACAAAACCGGTTGTTTTTAAGTAGCAGCAGAATTAATAAGAGTTATTTGTGGGGAGGGAGTATTAATTAAAACAGACATTTATACTGTGGTCATTACCTTCCCCTAATGGCATCCCACAAACCAATCAATAACCATGTTAGTTTTCTAGTGGCCAATCAAACTGCATCACAGTAACAAGCTTCAATAGATCTGTTGGGGTGATTGTTGAATCACTTCGTAAGAGTGTTGGGCCAGTAACCAAATGGTTGCCGGTTCGAAACCCCTGAGAAAGATATGTCTGTGTGTCCTTTGAACAAGGCATTAAACCCTAATTGCTCCTGTAAGGATAAGAGCATCTGCTAAATGACTAAAATGTCAATAACAGGGAAAGGCTAACTTTCCACTCCCGTCTTTGGCAAATGACAGTAGTGCAACGTTAGCTAAAAAAAGACTGGCTATCAGACTAGGAAAAAGGTGGTTACTAGAAATATATTTTGGTGAACGTTGAAAGTCATCCAGATACACCACCCATCACATAAACCTAATCTCTGTGGGAAATGTTTCGAAGGAAGGGAGGTGTGTGTGAGTCAGGAGATGGATAAGAGGTGTAGTGGCTGTGTGTGTCAGTCTAATTCCATTCCTTGTTATTGCATTTGACGGGAATACCACTGAGAATCTCAACGAGGACAGGTTGTCTTCATTCAATGGGGCTGTTGGAATTGCAACACAGAATCTATATGACGATGATTCATTGGGAGATTACACATGCTGGCAACTTTCAGTTTCACTCTCTACACGGGTAAATTAGAGTGGCGCACCCGAAGGTCGAAGGTAAGCAAAACGATTTAATATCATAAGTGACTGTTGTTCTTGCACATAGCCTACATGTTCCTTTTGTTCCTCACACATAAATCAAATCAAGTTTTTAAATGTCTGGTCTCGATTTGTTTAGAAATGTAATCATATCCAAGCAAACTCATCGAAGCAGAAGCAAATATCCAAATGTTAGTAGGCTATCCTTGCTAGGTCTACACAATGTTGTGATGTTAACCACGTAACTTCATCCGTCTTGGCTGTTGCATCGCGATAACAAATACATTTTTAGTAAAGTAATCAACAGGTATCTGCCAGTGTTAAGTAGGGAGGGATGGTTAGGTAACAAAATGTAATGCATGCCCCTACGTTTTTTCTTCTTCTAATAGTTATCATGAAACGAGGAAGGGACATAGTCATTTTTTGCCCCAGCAAACCAAAAAAGTTAGATAGAGTTTATGATTTTATTCTTTTGAATTATCTCTGCCAAACATCTATGTACTACAAATCTTCAAGCTCCACAGATGTTTTATGGCAACCACTAAACCTCTTTAGATATTTGTAAATTATACAGTGTGATACCTTTCAACGAAAGTTTATTTTATTTTTTACCAACTATGATTTTTCCTTTTGAAAACAAGCAAAGCAAGAAAAAAAAGAAACAAAATCACTCCAATCATTGCACACTTGTGTCGTTCAGACTTTGCAGGTCCAGCTTTGACATGATGATCTAACTAACACTAATATTGTAACTAATATTGTAACTGAAATATGTATGATCCTATGATGAGCGATTGCTTACTTCCCTTTCACTCTTAAAAAATTACTGGAAAAAAATGTGTATAAAAAGGTATATGTAGTATATGTTTGTTTAGTGAGCATTCATGCTGTCATTTTTTCCTAATGTGAACTATGGTGGAAATGTGCTGTCCTAAATGGACTTGCCCATATATGTTGTAAAGCCTTTTTTTGTACACCTGCTCATCAACTGACAGTGAAGTACACAAAGACACAGACACACACACACACACACAGACACCTGTAATATTCTTGTTTTCATGTTGTTGCTGATATCCATCAGTGTTGTTCATATTGCTACATTGTGTTGACATGATTGTTGCTTTTAAACGAATGTTAACTTAATGTTTATTGTCTGCATCCTATTGGACTACTGGATGTTAATGTGTAACACGTTTCCCTGTTTATGTGCTTTAGCAATACTGTATGTCAATATGGTCATGCTAGTAAAGCCTCTTTGAATTGAATTTCTTTTCTGATTTGGTTTATTTTACCTAAATGGATACAGGGTAGTGTGTTTTGTTTATAAATCACTCAGAAAGTTTTCTTTCTTAAAACAAAATGTGGAATCAACTGTCCACAGTAGTGGGGCTTCCATAAATAGGAAATGGCACATTGTTGTACCCTTTGTTGTATCCTGGAGTTTTGTTCACATTGAATATGAACCCTGTATTTGTACCCTGTACTTTTTATTTTATTATTATATTATTTTTTTTATTATTTTTTTATTTTTTCATTTTTATGGCACTATCTCTCTTGCATCTGCACTCTTGTACAAAATACGTGTTATAATAAATGTCATATGATTTTAAAGTAAAATAAAGTTTATAATCTTTGAATATCATGTGTTGCCAGTTTTTTTTATGTGTGCCCCCCTGATTAAACACTGGCCCCTCCTTGGCCCCCCTAGTAAAATGTGTCTAGAACCGCCACTGCCTGAATGATAACGGGATATTGGTGTGCGTGTAAACGTTGTCACTGATCAGTCAGTCACGACGTGGATGAACGGTTGCCAGGAGAAGGCCTCCAGAGAGCGAACACAGAACACGCCGAGACAACCTAGCAGCATTTTAGTCTCAGTATGCTTTCCACACACCGCAGACTGAGTCCCAAATGGCACAGGGCCTGGCCAAAAGTAGTGCACTAAATAGGGAATCATGTGTAATTTGGAACACAGCCACAGACTGAGTCCCAGGCAGGCATTCTGCTCCTCTGTCATACTGCTGCCTGTCAGAACCAAGTCTTTGGTACAAAGAATTGTCTCACTCATTCATTCTCCTGAGGATGAAATGTTATCAGCTCAACACCTGCTCAAAGAGCAGAGTTTGTCATTGCTCTGAAAAATAAATGCCAAAAAGGGAGAGACAGGAAGAGCAGAGGGCTTCATTGCTAACTAGAGCATCATATTGACCAACGAAACAAACCGGTTGTTTTTAAGTAGCAGCAGAATTAATAAGAGTTATTTGTGGGGAGGGAGTATTAATTAAAACAGACATTTATACTGTGGTCATTACCTTCCCCTAATGGCATCCCACAAACCAATCAATAACCATGTTAGTTTTCTAGTGGCCAATCAAACTGCATCACAGTAACAAGCTTCAATAGATCTGTTGGGGTGATTGTTGAATCACTTCGTAAGAGTGTTGGGCCAGTAACCAAATGGTTGCCGGTTCGAAACCCCTGAGAAAGATATGTCTGTGTGTCCTTTGAACAAGGCATTAAACCCTAATTGCTCCTGTAAGGATAAGAGCATCTGCTAAATGACTAAAATGTCAATAACAGGGAAAGGCTAACTTTCCACTCCCGTCTTTGGCAAATGACAGTAGTGCAACGTTAGCTAAAAAAAAGACTGGCTATCAGACTAGGAAAAAGGTGGTTACTAGAAAGATATTTTGGTGAACGTTGAAAGTCATCCAGATACACCACCCATCACATAAACCTAATCTCTGTGGGAAATGTTTCGAAGGAAGGGAGGTGTGTGTGAGTCAGGAGATGGATAAGAGGTGTAGTGGCTGTGTGTGTCAGTCTAATTCCATTCCTTGTTATTGCATTTGACGGGAATACCACTGAGAATCTCAACGAGGACAGGTTGTCTTCATTCAATGGGGCTGTTGGAATTGCAACACAGAATCTATATGACGATGATTCATTGGGAGATTACACATGCTGGCAACTTGTTCAGTTTCACTCTCTGCCCGCCCAACCCTACTTGGCTTCGAGGCAGGTGGATGTCAAGATAATCATGGGTGTTGGAAAATCAACTCAAGAGTAGTCAGTGCCACACATGAGAGTGGAAATGTAAGGTGACGTTTGCGTAACTTGCAGGTTTCATGTCAGACAAGGTCTACTCACACGTTCAGTTTCATCCTAAAAATGTTATTCTTACATTGACAATCAACGTTTAACGACAAAAAGGAAGGATCCTGACCATGTAACATTTAAAAGGAGAGCTAGCTACTAGGTTAAAGCAGAACCCCAACCATGAAGAACACAGCCATCGTCGTGAAACAGACTTCAAGCATGTTAGCTAGTTGGCTAATTTAGAGAGCTAACAGTAGTAGCTAGCTCACTAACTAGTTAACCTTAGTCACTAAAGCCATGGCTTTGAGACTAACGTTACGCAGTAAGGTAGTAGGCTTCAGTCCATATGTTACGCATTTCGCGTTGAAACTACCTCGCTATCTAGTTAACTATCAAGAGATAGCTATCATAGAATCAAATGATAGCTAACGTTACGTGGATTCACATCATTCTGACTAACGTTAGCTACTCTTGAGCTATTCAGTAGACGATTAACTAGCGCTGTCGACCCAGCAGCAAAGTTAGCTAGCTAGCTTATAGCCGTCATAACGCTTCTAGAGCCGTTAAGTTTGGCTTATTCACTGGCAAACTAACATGTATTTATAGTTCGCTGACTGTTAGCTCATAGTGTACCAGTTTCAGCTATGGTTCATTCGGTTCTAATGTTGCCAGCTAGCTAGTTAGCATTTGCCCGGATAGCTAGCGTCGCTAGCTGTGAACCCCAGCCAAAACATCTATTTTTTTTTCCTTCTACCGTTAGTAAGCGCACCGACTAACGTTAATTAGATATCATTTTAAAATACCTAAGTTGTCCCCTTACCTGTGACCAGCGCCCCGATCCAGAAGTCAGTCAAATTCGATCACCTCTCTCTCGAACCTGGCCGATATAATATAAATTCCAGAGAAAGTGTTATTGGGAATGAACTGTATCCTGCTAGAGGTCTGACTTCACCATACGATCGAGTGGCTATGTCATAAACTCTCAAAGTTCCGTAATGGGACAAAAATGGCAGCCATCTTGGTCAGGGAGAAATTCAAAACCAGTTTAAAGATGTAAATGCACTCTGGCCATCTACTCCGATTTCAGAGCGCTCTAGTCTGAGAGTGCCAGAGCGCAGAATAACTAATAGAGCCCCACCGTGGAGGTGTCATAATACCCATAAAACCTAGCGGTCAAACAGGGAAATGGTTCCAATCGTTTTTCCACCATACATTTTTCCCATAGGGGATTTTAGAAACACTTTTTCATGTTTCATGTAGGCCATTTCCCTGTTTGACCGCTAGGTTCTATGGGTATTATGACTCATACTGTGGTACTCTATTAGTTTCACCTGCCTGTCCACTCCCTGATTCAACCAAACCTGGACCCTGGCAACTGACTGTCCCTGTCCTTATCCATTCTTCTTGTTCTTCTTTGAGCTTTATTGGCAGACTACACTCATAAGGTGTATTGCCGCCACCTACTGTACGGGGTAGTGAAAAATACCCCCAAAACAAAAAATATTTTGGATTAACAAATTCATACTAATTACCAAAAACACTAACCAAATTCACACTACTACCCTAAATTTCAAACAAAAACAAAAAACTGTACTCCTTCAGTCGGATTTAAATGTCTATTCAGATCCCTACACAGGCTCAGGAACCTGGGAGGGGGGAACCTCTTCATTCAGTGCTCCCTGTAACATTTCGGCTGTAAAGTCCTGGAGATCCAGAAATCTATTTGCCGCCTTCACGATGATGTCTAGCTTCTTTGATTTTGTATTAGTTTGACTAGTGCAATTTATCACTTGCGCTATAAAACGCAACAAAGTCCACCTTCTTCACTGTTAGTGTGTCGGGATCCTTCTCCTGCATGGCATTCACTGCAGACTGTGGGACATCCACTACCATCTACTCACTCCTTCAGCTATTTTCGTCCTTATCCATTGGGTAATGTCTGCAAGTTTACAGGGAAATTCAAGGTGCTTGATTGATAAATAAATAAGTGATAGACAGATGAAAGGGGCGGGACTTACAGCCGGTTACTTTTGTGGTGTGCACTTTGAAAATGCACCATCTATGAAATCTGTATCCAATAGGATTTTCAATAGATGAAAGCTACATAGACCTACTCATGAGTCCTCTGTCTGCTTGTCAGGCCATTTGAGTTTGAACTGAATGGAATAGAACCGGTGTAGTGTCCCCTTGGCCTCCCACAATAACAATGTTCCGACATAGGTCTGGGATGTATACGACACTAGCACAGATGGGTCCTTTACCTATGTAATCATGCACTTGTCAAGACAGGGAAGCATAAAGCCATATATCCCTCTATAACTCTGCTCTGGATCTATCAATAGGCCAGCTTATTCCAGTTATAGTACACTACTCTGGTCAAAAGTAGTACACTATGTAGGGAATAGGGTGCCATTTGGGACTCAATATCTCTTCATGGTCGGCAATGAACACCTGGATCAACAGGTTGGGACCCTGAACAATGTCAACAAAGGCAAGAGGGGCCGACCCAGAGTTTCCCCTCCTGTCTATTCATCCATTCCCTGACGATCCCATTCAGACACAGTCCTATTCAATATACTGTCGTTTGGGATTTCTTAACTGCATTTAAACAGCATATGATTCTGAACAGCACTGCGTTTGCATGGCCAACAACAATAGCAGGCAGCCCTTGGTCTTGGGCTAAAATGATACTAAGTCCAGAAGAAGAGGAAGAGTACAACTGGGCCCTTTGTTGTGGCTCCTTCCCTGATGTATCCATTCTATTCTGTGGCTCCCCCGCCCCCATTCATTCTGATGAGAACTGACTCCTTTCAAGGGGCAATCTGCGATTGTTACATCCATTTTTGGACTTTTAAAGTTAACAATATATACTGTACCCATTGATTATTGAAGAATATAACTTAGCCTCATTAGCTTAGTGCAACTGTCGTACCCCCTCAGAACCCAAAATATATGCTTGTTTTACTCCTTTGTTTGTAAACAATATAATCGTAAACAAACACTGCATAGCCTCAAAACATGGTTACAACTATAATATAGATATCATGGATGGTCAGTCCAGCTCTGTTAATGAAGTATTTCTACAGGCCCATCCCTCAGCAGTTTACCAGAACAGTGGTGGGGTGGGATGACCCTTTATTGTTATTGTTCGAACGCAGATTGCCCCTTTAAAGGCCAGTAGTTTATCAGTATCAGCTGCATTCCACACATAGCTGTAGGTACTGGGGAGGAAACGGGGGTTTGGTCAGCAGGCAGGCAGCTCTATGCTGGACTGCAGTGCAGATAGACTTCTTGGAAAAACTAGGCTATGATTCTAAAGCCTGTTGTGCTCTAGCAACATTTATCTTGATCTCCCTCACCCTCTGTCTACCTGCCTACCTGTCTACCTGTCTACCTGTCAACCTGTCTACCTGCCAACCTGTCTACCTGCCAACCTGTCTACCTGTCTACCTGCCAACCTGCCAACCTGTCTACCTGCCAACCTGTCTACCTGCCAACCTGTCTACCTGCCTACCTGTCTACCTGCCAACCTGCCAACCTGTCTACCTGTCTACCTGTCTACCTGCCAACCTGTCTACCCCAACCTGCCAACCTGTCTACCTGTCTACCTGTCAACCTGTCTACCTGTCTACCTGCCAACCTGTCTACCTGTCACCTGTCTACCTGCCAACCTGCCATACTGTCTACCTGTCTACCCTGCCAACCTGTCTACCTGTCCCAACCTGTCTACCTGTCTACCACCCTCCGCCCCCAACCTGTCTACCTGTCTACCTTCACCTGCCACCTGTCTACCTGTTCTACCTGTCTACCTGTCTACCTGCCAACCTGCCAACCTGTCTACCTGTCAACCTGTCTACCTGTCTACCTGCCAACCTGTCTACCTGCCAACCTGTCTACCTGTCTACCTGTCTACCTGTCTACCTGCCAACCTGTCTACCTGCCAACCTGTCTACCTGTCTACCTGTCTACCTGTCTACCTGCCAACCTGTCTACCTGTCTACCTGTCCTACCTGTCAACCTGTCTACCTGTCTACCTGTCTACCTGCCAACCTGTCTACCTGCCAACCTGTCTACCTGCCTACCTGTCTACCTGCCAACCTGTCTACCTGCCAACCTGTCTACCTGTCTACCTGCCAACCTGCCAACCTGTCTTCATACTTGCAGGAAACAAACACACACCTACTGGTATGCACGTACACAAACAACAACAATGTCATCCTGTCTGGCTCAGGAAATAGGATTTCTGATTATCACCAATAGTTATCCCAAACTGTCACTGAAACAAAACAGTCAATTGTGTAAACTCTTAACTGTCTTCCATCATTGGGTGTGTTCATACCTCCCAACATATTGACCAGGCTCTCCACATGGTCCTGACCTCTCATTGGTTGTTAAGGCTGCCACACACCCTACACAAAGAGAGACATTTTAGTAGAAAACGACAAAACGACACTCTGACGCTGCGCAGGAGGCTGCTGAGGGGAGGACGGCTCTTAATAAGGGCTGGAACGGAGCAGATGGAATGGCATCAAACACCTGGAAACCATGGAAACCATGTGTTTGATGTATTTTGATACCATTCCACTGATTCCGCTTCAGTCATTACCACAAGCCCGTCCTCCCCAATTAAGGTGACACCAACCTCCTGTGATGTGTAACGGCATTTAGGGCTTATGTTGAGGCCGGAGAATGGTTATTTCCTCCTCCATGACACAGGTTTGATGGAGTAGACGGCAGCCCTTCTAATATAAAAAATATACATATATTTACAGTCTTTTTCTGACTTTATTGAACCGATAGAGAGGATGACAGTAGGGAGAGATAGAGGTCAAAGGGCACTAGGTCAGATTCTAACCAACACCGTAGACGTGACGGAGGCTGCAGCCTTACACAGGCCCTTCTATTCTTGAAAGATCACATAGACACATTTAAAAACCAACCACCTCAGACAAAAGACCGTACATGAAGGGTGAGATGCTGCCAACCTGATCTATTTGCGTGGTTATTATGCCCTCTAGTGGTGTTACGTTGTGCTACAGCCAACAGGTTCACGTGGTCTGAAATACTTTACAGTCAACGCTCCCCCTCTTGGACACATGTATTATCTCTGACATTAAAGTACATTAATTAATGCATCCCAAATGGTACCCTATTCCCTATATAGTACACTACTTTTGAGTTGTGCACTATATAGGGGATAGGGTGCCATTTGCAATGGTGTAAAGTACTTAAGTAAAAATACTTTAAAGTACTACTTCAGTAGTTTTTTTGGGTATCTGTACTTTACTATTTCAATGTTTTACTACTTTTACTTTTACTTCACTACATTCCTAAAGACAATTATGTACTTTTTACGCCATACATTTTCCCTGACACACAAAAGTACTAGTTACATTTTGAATGCTTAGCAGGACAGGAAAATGGTCCAATTCACACTCTTAGAGAACATCCCTGGTCATCTCTACTGCCTCTGATCTGGCGGACTCACTAAACACACACACTTTGATTGTAAATGTCTGAGTGTCGGAGAAGATAGCCCCTGGCTATCTGTACATTTAAAAAACAAGAAAATGGTGCCGTCTGGTTTGCTTAATATAAGGAATTTGAAATGATTTATACATTTACTTTTGATACTTAAGTATATTTAAAACCAAATACTTTCAGACGTTTACTCAAGTAGTTTACTGGGTGACTTTTCACTTTTACTTGAGTCATTTTCTATTAAGGTTTCTTTACTTTTACTGAAGTATGACAATTGTGTTCTTTTCCCACCACTGGCCATTTGGGACACAGACTATGAAAATGCAGTGCAGCATTTGTCAACTGATTAGGCTAACCTGGATACCAGTCTGTTTGTATTAAGGACTTTATCATAGCCTGGGTACCAGTCTGTTTGTATTAAGGACTTTATCATAGCCTGGGTACCAGTCTGTTTGTATTAAGGACTTTATCATAGCCTGGGTACCAGTCTGTTTGTGCCCTTGTCATGACAAGAAGTGGCATGATGGAACAAACATACTGGTACCCAGTACTTAATACAAACAGACTGCTACCCAGGCTATGATAAAGTACTTAATACAAACAGACTGGTACCCAGGCTATGATAAAGTACTTAATACAAACAGACTGGTACCCAGGCTATGATAAAGTCCTTAATACAAACAGACTGGTATCCAGGCTATGATAAAGTCCTTAATACAAACAGACTGGTACCCAGGCTATGATAAAGTACTTAATACAAACAGACTGGTATCCAGGCTATGATAAAGTCCTTAATACAAACAGACTGGTACCCAGGCTATGATAAAGTACTTAATACAAACAGACTGGTACCCAGGCTATGATAAAGTCCTTAATACAAACAGACTGGTACCCAGGCTATGATAATGCATGAAGAACAGAAAACACATCATAGTGTCAACATGATTTATTTCTCAAACAACATATAGGCTACTTTAACTTTACACAAAATCCAAGCACATTTTAGCTTAGACTATGTACATAAAATTACAAAGAAAAAAACATAACATTCTTTGGGCTTGACCATGCAAAACAATAAATAATGTTCCTGAAAATGCTTTGCATGGCACTTTTTAAAACAGCTATTCAGTCAAATATACTCTGCCCAGTTGATATCAGTTGGCGTTGGGCTTCCATGGTCTACGATCTGCATATCTGTCCCAAACCTATGCCAGGGCAACAAGACAGATTCAGAACTGACTTGGGGTCAGAGTGTTAACAGTAGGTGTATTCAGGTGCATTTTCTACAATATGCACCCTTTTCTTCTAAGAGGAAATGATCATCATTCCTACTTTAGCAATTTGTTGTCCAGGATTTGTTGACAGAAAAAATAAGGTTGAGATTTGCAAGAAGAAATTTGAGTGAAAAGCTTGGATAACAACCTACAGTAGGAGAAACCACACCATCCTATAGGATGAAGGACTGTAGAGCACAGGAGGCTGCTGAGGGGAGGACGGCTCATAATAATGTCCGGAACGGAGCAGATGGAACGGCATCAAACACCTGGAAACCATGTGTCTGATGTAGTTGATACCATTCCATTCATTGCGCTCCACTCATTAACACGAGCTCGTCCTCCCCAATTCAGGTACCACCAACCCCCTGTGCTGTTCAGGTAGGACCAGGGCCCGTATTCAGGTCCCCCCCCATGTCTATGTCATCTTATTCATTATGATCTAAGAGGCTAAACGGGATCCTAGATCAGCGCTCCTGCTCTTTCATACTCTGAGACTCTTTATGAATATGGGCCCAGACCTCTGGTACTGTACAGGTGAGGCCTCTATCAGGCTTGGTTGGTGAAGGCCTTCAGGCCTTTCATCTCAGCCTCCTTGGTGTGGCTCTTGTCAGTCTGACACTCAGGACAGAAACATCCGGAAAACATCAACAAAGTAGAGTTGTTTGTTACATCCTCTTCCTCCCCCCCCTCCTCCTCC
>LR778277.1:2001133-2196979 GCA_902810595.1 Coregonus sp. 'balchen' | reverse complement strand
GTAGATGAAAGGAAAGGGGATAGATACTAGACCTAGGGGGAAAGATATACACTAGACCTAGGGGGAAAGATAGATACTAGACCTAGGGGGAAAGATAGATACTAGACCTAGGGGGAAAGATAGATACTAGACCTAGGGGGAAAGATAGTTACACTAGACCTAGGGGGAAAGATAGATACTAGACCTAGGGGGAAAGATGGATACTAGACCTAGGGGGAAAGATAGATACTAGACCTAGGGGGAAAGATATACACTAGACCTAGGGGGTATTTGAGCAGCTCTGAAGATCTCCTCAGTGGGGTTTTCTCAGAGCCTTACATGACTGATAACCTAGGAGATTTAGGAAGAGTAGAAGGCATGTGTGAACTGACTTTCACTGCCTTTATTTACAGCAGGGGTTTCCCCCCAACTGGCAAAACCCCCAAATGTTTTTTAATACAGCAGGGGTCTCCAACTGGCCAAAACCCAACATTGCTTTTAATACAGCAGGGTTCCCCAAACTGGCAGCCCACATGCTTTTAATACAGCAGGGTTCCCCAACTGGCAACCCACATGCTTTTAATACAGCAGGGTTCCCCAACTGGCATCCCACATGCTTTTAATACAGCAGGGTTCCCCAACTGGCAGCCCACATGCTTTTAATACAGCAGGGTTTACCAACTGGCAACCCACATGCTTTTACAGTGGGGAAAAAAAGTATTTAGTCAGCCACCAATTGTGCAAGTTCTCCCACTTAAAAAGATGAGAGAGGCCTGTAATTTTCATCATAGGTACACGTCAACTATGACAGACAAAATGAGAAAAAAAATTCCAGGAAATCACATTGTAGGATTTTTAATGAATTTATTTGCAAATTATGGTGGAAAATAAGTATTTGGTCAATAACAAAAGTTTCTCAATACTTTGTTATATACCCTTTGTTGGCAATGACACAGGTCAAACGTTTTCTGTAAGTCTTCACAAGGTTTTCACACACTGTTGCTGGAATTTTGACCCATTCCTCCATGCAGATCTCCTCTAGAGCAGTGATGTTTTGGGGCTGTCGCTGGGCAACACGGACTTTCAACTCCCTCCAAAGATGTTCTATTGGGTTCAGGTCTGGAGACTGGCTAGGCCACTCCAGGACCTTGAAATGCTTCTTACGAAGCCACTCCTTCGTTGCCCGGGCGGTGTGTTTGGGATCATTGTCATGCTGAAAGACCCAGCCACGTTTCATCTTCAATGCCCTTGCTGATGGAAGGAGGTTTTCACTCAAAATCTCACGATACATGGCCCCATTCATTCTTTCCTTTACACGGATTAGTCATCCTGGTCCCTTTGCAGAAAAACAGCCCCAAAGCATGATGTTTCCACCCCCATGCTTCACAGTAGGTATGGTGTTCTTTGGATGCAACTCAGCATTCTTTGTCCTCCAAACACGACGAGTTGAGTTTTTTACCAAAAAGTTATATTTTGGTTTCATCTGACCATATGACATTCTCCCAATCCTCTTCTGGATCATACAAATGCACTCTAGCAAACTTCAGACGGGCCTGGACATGTACTGGCTTAAGCAGGGGGACACGTCTGGCACTGCAGGATTTGAGTCCCTGGCGGCGTAGTGTGTTACTGATGGTAGGCTTTGTTACTTTGGTCCAGCTCTCTGCAGGTCATTCACTAGGTCCCCCCGTGTGGTTCTGGGATTTTTGCTCACCGTTCTTGTGATCATTTTGACCCCACAGGGTGAGATCTTGCGTGGAGCCCCAGATCGAGGGAGATTATCAGTGGTCTTGTATGTCTTCCATTTCCTAATAATTGCTCCCACAGTTGATTTCTTCAAACCAAGCTGCTTACCTATTGCAGATTCAGTCTTCCCAGCCTGGTGCAGGTCTATAATTTTGTTTCTGGTGTCCTTTGACAGCTCTTTGGTCTTGGCCATAGTGGAGTTTGGTGTGTGACTGTTTGAGGTTGTGGACAGGTGTCTTTTATACTGATAACAAGTTCAAACAGGTGCCATTAATACAGGTAACGAGTGGAGGACAGAGGAGCCTCTTAAAGAAGAAGTTACAGGTCTGTGAGAGCCAGAAATCTTGCTTGTTTGTAGGTGATCAAATACTTATTTTCCACCATAATTTGCTAATAAATTCATTAAAAATCCTACAATGTGATTTTCTGGATTTTTTTTCCTCAATTTGTCTGTCATTGTTGACGTGTACCTATGATGAAAATTACAGGCCTCTCTCATCTTTTTAAGTGGGAGAACTTGCACAATTCGTGGCTGACTAAATACTTTTTTTCCCCACTGTATTTGAGCAAAACATTTTGATTTGATTTATTTTTTTGTGAATTTCTATTGTTGGACATAAAATACTGTAAAAACAGCAGGAAATCAGCTCCAAGTGATTTATATTTTGGAAATCTGTTCCCAGTATTCCCACGCATAATAGAGAGACTGTTGTGGTGAAACTGTCATGGTGAAACTGTAGTCATGGTGAAACTGTAGTCATGGTGAAACTGTAGTCATGGTGAAACTGAAGTTATGGTGAAATTGAAGTCATAGTGATAATGTCTGTTGATAAATTCCATTCACACTCTCCTTCAATAATCACAATGCACTTCTGTTATTAACCTTAAGTTAAATCTTACCTTACAGACACCGTCCACACAGACACAGAGACACACAGACACTAGTGCTGAGCGATTAACCAAAGTGTCGGTTATTTTTCGTTTTTTAAACAACTAATTGACTGACTTCGGTTCAATTATTTGAATTCCATTTAATGTTATTTATTTTCTGTGAGCCCAATGCGCACTACGCACAGTTTCTCTAGAGATAAGTCAGATCCAGCCTGAACTGTGCGATGTAGTAGGGTGTTCTAAAAAAGTTTAGCGTGTAAAACGTGGTAATTAACTACAATGACGATAATCCATCTACTTGTCCAGTCTGTGTTTCTTTTACGCCTGCTACGGAAGAGAGAAGAATGTGCAATCGTGAGGTGATATAGAGAGCAGCTGTTTCTTCGAGGTGTCTCTACCTGAAAATACATGATCTAAGTGATTGATAGTTGGTATTCAGCAGTCATTAAAGTATGCCTTATTTACTTTTGAAGAACCACTAAAATAGTGATTTAGTCAGACAGCGTAGGCAGCATTAATAGTTTCATTCTGTGTCGTTAAAGCACTCAACCCACATACCACATAGTTAAAAATATTATTAAAAATAATAAATCAAAACCGAAAACCATAATTATTTTGAACCGAAACCTAACCGACCACACACACACACAAAGCCTACCTTACAGACGCCATCCACACACACGTCTTTCCTCCCGGGGTGGCAGGGTGTACCGTCAACCACAGCTGTCTTGTGACGGTAGAAGAAGTTCTCTCCTCTGGGTATACAGTTCAGCTCACAAGGGTTATCCGCTGGTGGGGGTGAGAGACAGACACAAAGGGTGAGAGACAGACACACAGGGTGAGAGACAGACACACACAGGGTGAGAGACAGACACACAGGGTGAGAGACACACACACAGGGTGAGAGACAGACACAGGGTGAGAGACAAACCAACAGGGTGAGAGACAACACACACAGGGTGAGAGACAGAAACACAGGGTGAGAGACAGACACACAGGGTGAGAGACACACACACAGGGTGAGAGACAGACACACAGGGTGAGAGACACACACACAGGGTGAGAGACACACACACAGGGTGAGAGACAGACACACACAGGGTGAGAGACAGACACACACAGGGTGAGAGACAGACACACACAGGGTGAGAGACAGACACACAGGGTGAGAGACAGACACACAGGGTGAGAGACAGACACACACAGGGTGAGAGACAGACACACAGGGTGAGAGACAGACACACACAGGGTGAGAGACAGACACACACAGGGTGAGAGACAGACACACACAGGCGGGAGAGGACAGAAACAGGGTGAGAGACAGACACACAGGGTGAGAGACACACACACAGGGTGAGAGACAGACACACAGGGTGAGAGACAGACACACAGGGTGAGAGACAGACACACACAGGGTGGGAGACAGACACACACAGGGTGAGAGACAACACACACAGGGTGAGAGACAGACACACAGGGTGAGAGACAGACACACACAGGGTGAGAGACAGACACACAGGGTGAGAGACAGACACACAGGGTGAGAGAAAGACACACACAGGGTGAGAGACAGACACAAACAGGGTGAGAGACAGACACACACAGGGTGAGAGACAGACACACAGGGTGAGAGACAGACACATACAGGGTGAGAGACAGACACACACAGGGGGAGAGACAGACACACAGGGTGAGAGACAGACACACAGGGTGAGAGACAGACACACACAGGGTGAGAGACAGACACACAGGGTGAGAGACAGACACACAGGGTGAGAGACAGACACACACAGGGTGAGAGACAGACACACACAGGGTGAGAGACAGACACAACAGGGTGAGAGACAGGACACACAGGGTGAGAGACAGACACCACAGTGAGAGACAGACACACACAGGGTGAGAGACAGACACACAGGGTGAGAGACAGACACACAGGGTGAGAGACAGACACACACAGGGTGAGAGACAGACACACACAGGGTGAGAGACAGACACACAGGGTGAGAGACAGACACACAGGGTGAGAAGACACACCAGGGGAGACAGACACACACAGGGTGAGAGACAGACACACAGGGTGAGAGACAGCAGACACACCAGGGTGAGAGACAGACACCACAGGGGAGAGGACAGACACACACAGGGTAGAGACAGACACACAGGGTGAGAGACAGACACACAGGGTGTGAGAGACAGACACACACAGGGGTGGAGGAGACAAGGAAGCGACACACAGGGTGAGAGACAGACACACACAGGGTGAGGAGCACACACATGGTGAGAGACAGACACACAGGGTGCGAGAAGGACAGACACACACAAGGGTGAGAGACCCAAGAACACACAGGGTGGGGAGGACAACCACACAGGTGAGAGAGACACGAGAACAGACACACACAGGGTGAAGAGAAAGACACCACAGGGTGAGAGACAGACACCACCGGGAGAGACAGACACACACAGAGGTGAGAGGGACAGACAACACACAGGGTAAGACAGACCACACAGGGGAGAGACAGACACAACAGGGTGAAGAGACAGACACACAGGGTGAGAGACAGACACACACAGGGTGTGAGAGACGAACACAGGTGAGAGACAGACACACGGGTGAGACACGAGACACACACAGGTGAGAGACAGACACACACAGGGTGAGAGACAGACACAAGGTGAGAGACAGACACACCACAGGGTGAGAGACAGGACACACAGGGTGAGAAAGACACAGAAGACACAGGTGTGAGAGACAGACACACACAGGGTGAGAGACAGACACACAGGGTGAGAGACAGACACCAACAGGGTGAGAGACAGACACACAGGGTGAGAGACAGACACCACACAGGGTGAGAGACAGACACAACAGGGTGAGAGACAAGACACACAGGGTGAAGAGACAGACACACACAGGGTGAGAAAGACAGACACACAGGTGAGAGACAGACAACACACAGGGTGAGAGACAGACACACAGGGTGGAGAGACAGACACACACAGGTGAGAGAGACAGACACACACAGGGTGAGAGACAGGACACCACACAGGGTGTGAGAGACAGACGACACACGGGTGAGAGACAGACACCACAGGTGAGAGAGACAGACCAACAGGGTAGAGAGACAGACACAACAGGGGAGAAGACAGACACACAGGGTGAGAGACAGACACACACAGGGTGAAGAGACAGACACACACAGGGTGAGAGACAGAACCATAAGAAACACAGGTGTGAGAGACAGACACACAGGGTGCAGAGACAGACACACGTGAGACGAGACAGACACACAGGTGAGAGACAGACACACACAGGAGTGAGAAGATAGGACACGACACAGGGTGAGTAGACAGACAACACGGTGGACGAGACAGACACACAGGGTAGAGACAGACACACAGGGTGAGAGACAGACACACACAGGGTGAGAGAGACAGACACACAGGGTGAGAGACAGACACAACAGGGTGAGAGACAGACCACACAGAGGGAAGACAGGACACACACAGGGTGAGAGACAGACACACACAGGGTGAGAGACAGACACCACAGGGTGAGAGACAGACACACAGGGTGAGAGACAGACACAACAGGGTGAGAGACAGGACACACAGGGTGAGAGACAGACCACACACAGGGGTGGAGAGACAGGGACACAACAGGGTGAGAGACAGCACACCACAGGGGTGAGAGCACGAACACACAGGGTGAGAGACAGGACACACACAGGGTGAGAGACAGACAACACACAGGGTGAGAGACAGACCACACAGGGTGAGAGACAGACACACAGGGTGAGAGACAGACACACAGGGTGGAGGACAGAACACACAGTGTGAGAGACAGACACACAGGGTGAGAGAACAGACAGACACCAGGGTGAGAGACAGACACAACAGGGTGAGAGAAGACACACACAGGGTGAGAGACAGACAACACAGGGGTGAGAAGACAGACCACACACACGGTGAGAGACAGACCACACAGGGTGGAGAGACAGACACACAGGGTGAGAGACAGACACACACAGGGTGAGAGACAAGACACACAGGGTGAGAGACAGACACACAGGGTTGGGGAAACACACACAGGGTGAGAGACAGACACACACAGGGTGAGAGACAGACACAACAGGGTGAGAGACAGACACACACAGGGTGAGAGACAGACACACACGGGCGAGAGACAGACACAGGGTGAGACGACACAGGGTTGAAAGAGACACATGAGGACAGAACACACAGGGTGAGAGAAGCACAATGAGACAGAACACACAGGGTGAGGACAGACACACACAGGGGAGAGACAGACACACACAGGGTGTAGCAGAAGACCAACAGGGTGAGAGACAGACCATGAGGAGACACACACGGGTGAGAGACAAGACACACAGGGTGAGAGACAGAAACACACAAAGGTGGATGAGACGACACACACAGGGTGAGAGGACAGACACACAGGGTGGAGACAGCACACACAGGTGAGAGACAGAACACACAAAGGGGGGGAAGAGACAGACACACAAGGGTGAGAGACAGACAACACAGGGTGAGAGACAGACACACAAAGGGTAGAAGACCAAGGTGACAGACACACACAGGGTGAGAGACAGACAAGGGGAGGACAGACAACACAGGGTGAGAGACAGACACACACAGGGTGAGAGACAGACACACAGGGTGAGAGACAGACACACAGGGTGAGAGACAGACACACAGGGTGAGAGACAGACACACAGGGTGAGAGACAGACACACACAGGGTGAGAGACAGACACCACAGGGTGAGAGACAGACACACACAGGGTGAGAGGGAGACAGACACACAACAGGTGTGAGAGACAGACACACAACAGTGAGGAGAACATTGAGAAGACAACACCACAGGGTGAGAGACAGCACACAGGGGAGGACAGAACACAGGTGAGAGTGTGAAGACAACACACAGGGTGAGAGACAGACACACAGGGTGAGAGACAGACACAACAGGGTGAGAGACGACACACACAGGGTGAGAGACAGACACAAACAGGGTGAGAGACAGACACACACAGGGTGAGAGACAGACACACAGGGTGAGAGTACATACACACAGGGTGAGAGACAGACACACAGGTGAGGGACAGACACACAGGGTGAGAGACAGACACACACAGGTGAGAGACAAGACAACCACAGGGTGAGAGACCGACACACACAGGGTGAGAGACAGACACACAGGGTGAGAGACAGACACACAGGGTGAGAGACAGACACACACAGGGTGAGACAGACGACACACAGGTGAGAGACAGACACACAGGGTGAGAGACCAGACACACAGGTGAGAGACAGACACACAAGGGTGAGAGACAGACACAAAGGTGTGAGAGACAGACACACAGGGTGAGAGACAGACACACAGGGTGAGAGACAGACACACACAGGGTGAGAGACAGACACACACATTTCTTTGACCTTTTCTCATCTGTAGTCGTCATACCTTTACCAGTAATATATTTAAATGGCCCACCTCTTTAAGGAATACCTGGGATAGTATAAAAGTCATCCTTCTACCCCCCCACCCCCACAAAAAATAAATATATATATATATATATATATATATATATATATATATAAAAACAAATGAAAATAAAAATATACTATAAAGTAAAATATATAAAAAAAATAATTTTAAAGTGTTTGTCCCACTGGCTATCATAAGGTGAATGCACCAATTTGTAAGTCGCTCTGGATAAGAGCGTCTGTTAAATGACGTAAATGTAAATGTAATGTAAATGTCCGCTGAACATTGTTGTTCAGTTCACTGTATTCCAAGTCAACACACTTACAGTATACAGTCATTACCAAACCTTATACCCCTGATTACAGTATACAGTCATTACCAAACCTTCTACCCCTAATTACAGTATACAGTAATTACCAAACCTATACCCTAATTACAGTATACAGTCATACAAACCTTATACCCCTGATTACAGTATACAGTCATTACCAAACCTTATACCCCTAATTACAGTATACAGTCATTACCAAACCTTATACCCCTAATTACAGTATACAGTCATTACCAAACCTTATACCCCTAATTACAGTATACAGTCATTACCAAACCTTATACCCCTAATTAGAGTATACAGTCATTACCAAACCTTATACCCCTAATTACAGTATACAGTCATTACCAAACCTTATACCCCTAATTACAGTATACAGTCATTACCAAACCTTATATCCCTAATTACAGTATACAGTCATTACCAAACCTTATACCCCTAATTACAGTATACAGTCATTACCAAACCTTATACCCCTAATTACAGTATACAGTCATAACCAAACCTTATACCCTTAATTACAGTATACAGTCATTACCAAACCTTATACCCCTAATTACAGTATACAGTCATTACCAAACCTTATACCCCTAATTACAGTATACAGTCATTACCAAACCTTATACCCCTAATTACAGTATACAGTCATTACCAAACCTTATACCCCTAATGACTTGCCCCAATGCCCCTTGCTTCAGGCTCTCCTGTCTTGACTCACCTCCATAGTATGGAAGCCACTTGTAGCGTTTTCCCTGGAAGTCAGATCCATCAAACTGAGAACACTGTTCCTCTCTGAAGTCTCTGGATCCCTCTGGGCAGTCCTGTGTGATACGCAATGAGAGGTATGGGGTCAGGGATTAGGGGTCAGGGATTAGGGGCTCACAGGTCAGGGGTTAGGGTCAGGGCATGGGCAGAAAGACAGTGCACTATTGTACAACACCTTGTTTTTGTTGGTTCTTTCCCATCAATGTCTTGGTATGAACTGAACATAGAAAATATGGTTGATTCCCAAAGATTAACAACTGATCTCACAGCTGTGAGAGAGTTACACCAACAGTAGGTCTGTGTGATTTAAGACATAAATCAGATATATTACTATGTATCAGAGAGGATGACGTAGAGACAGGAGGAACTCCACAGGTGTATAGCTATCATCAATCAAATCAAATCAAATCAAATGTTATTGGCCACATGCGCCGAATACAACAGGTGCAGACATTACAGTGAAACGCTTACTTACAGCCCTTAACCAACAGTGCATTTATTTTTAACAAAAAAAGTAAAAATAAAACAACAACAAAAAAAGAGCAGAAGTAAAATAAAATAACAGTAGGGAGGCTATATATACAGGGGGGGTACCCGGTGCAGAGTCAATGTGGCGGGGGGCACCGGTAGTTGACGGGGTAGTTGCAGTCACGGTGAGAAGAGGGTTTATGGGTGAATCACAGAATTTACCTGACATCAAGATCAAATACTAAAGCAATAATTCATGAGAACCCGTGGGTTATAGTGAATTACACCATTAAGGGATGTACTTAGGCACGTCACCAAGAATGTTGTTTACCTGGATGTTACATGAGCGGTAGGACTTGTCTGGTCCCACACAGCTGTTCCCTCCATCAGTCCTACCAACCAAGAAACAGAGAAAATAAAGAAGTTATTCATTGATTAACCCAAACAGAAAGATGGGAGGTTTTTTCATGAGAAGCCATTCAATGTAGCCTGGTCCCAGTTCTGTGCTGTCTTGCCACTACATGTTTGGCATGACAATGACCTAGGAGTTGGCAAGACAGCACAAACAGATCTGGGACCAGGCTATATTCAGTGAGATCTGGGACCCAGGCTATATTCAGTGAGATCTGGGACCAGGCTATATTCAGTGAGATCTGGGACCAGGCTATATTCAGTGAGATCTGGGACCCAGGCTATATTCAGTGAGATCTGGGACCAGGCTATATTCAGTGAGATCTGGGACCAGGCTATATTCAGTGAGATCTGGGACCAGGCTATATTCAGTGAGATCTGGGACCAGGCTATATTCAGTGAGATCTGGGACCCAGGCTATATTCAGTGAGATCTGGGACCCAGGCTATATTCAGTGAGATCTGGGACCAGGCTATATTCAGTGAGATCTGGGACCAGGCTATATTCAGTGAGATCTGGGACCAGGCTATATTCAGTGAGATCTGGGACCAGGCTATATTCAGTGAGCTCTGGGACCCAGGCTATATTCAGTGAGATCTGGGACCAGGCTATATTCAGTGAGATCTGGGACCAGGCTATATTCAGTGAGATCTGGGACCAGGCTATATTCAGTGAGCTCCAGGGTGAAGTTCATCCTAGGTACAGATCGAGGACTAGCCTCCTTCTCTTCCTCTCATCTTCCTCCTCCTCCTCCTCCTCTCCCCCCCCTCCTCATCTTCCTCCTCCTCCTCCTCCTCCTCTCCCCCCCCTCCTCCTCATCTTCCTCCTCCCCCCCCCTCCTCCTCCTCCCCCTCATCTTCCTCCTCCTCCTCTCCCCTCTCCTCCTCCTCATCTTCTCCTCCCCCCCCCCCCCCCCCCCCCCCCTCCTCCTCCTTCCTCTTTCCTTCCCCCCCCCCCCCCCTCCTCCTCTTCTTCCTCCTCTCGGGAGGCCACCATCTTATTCATTATGATCTAAAAGGCCAAACTGATCACAGATCAGCACCTACTCAAGACACTTTGTGGATACAGGCCTAAGTGTTTATCCCAGGGCCAGGCTTGTCATGCCCAAGGCTCAATCCCAGACATGTTCCACCTTTTATGAGTCCATGAGTAAGAGGCTGAACCAGGATCATGTAAGGGAGGGGAGTGTTATTTCTCCATGATTTAAAGCCTGGAGCTAAGGGAGGGCAATGGGAAAGTAATGTTATTATTGAATGAGTCCATGAGTACATTGGGTAAACGCCTGAAGCTACGGTGTTATTCACTTCATCCAGGCTCAGACTCCTCCTCCTCCTCCTTTTCACACCGTTCTGTTTGAACAACATGGCAACATCTGTGAAGGGAATGGCTGTTTCCCAAATGGCTTCCTATTCCCTTTATAGTGTCCTACTATTGACCAGAGCCCTTTACAGAAGAGCACTACATAAGGGAAAAAAATAGTGTCATTTGGGACGTAGCCAACAATTAGACTTATTGTAAAGTGGAGTTGAAGTCAACAGAGTGATGGGGTCTAATAGTGGAAAGCAGGGGTGTGGCTGGTGACTAATGTTCCTGATGAGACACAACACAACACACCAGACAGGAGCCAGGTAGCCATGAGGTTGGGCTGGCTTCCCAGAGCTACTTGCCTCTCATTCATAGTTCACCCGAGGGCAGGCTGACAGTGTAGGTGGAGCCGTGGCAGCATTAATGATAAAGGTGTTTAACCGTAGCCATGGCGACAGGGCGTGGCTGGAGATAAAGGCACAATAGATCTTCTCCATCTCTCGCTGTGTCTATACTATCTCTCTCTCTCTCTCTCTGTGTCTCGTGTCTTCTCTCTCTCTCTGTGGCTCTCTCCTCTGTGCTCTCTCTCTCTGTGGTCACTTCTCTCTCTCTCTCCTCTATCTCTCTAGCTCTCTGTGTCGTCTCGATCTGGTCTCTATCTCGTGTGTCATCTATCTATTCTCTTTCGACTCTCTCCCTCTATCTATCTCTCTCTCTCATCACTCTATATCTCTCGTCTCTCTCTCCTCTCTCTCTCTGGCTATCTATCTGGTCTCTATCTCTGTGTTGTCTCTCTCTCTCTCTCTCGCTCTCTATCGCTCTCTCTCTCTCTCTCTCTCTCCTCTCCTCTCTCTCTCTCTCTCTCTCTCTCTTCTCTCTCTCTGTGTCTCTCTTCTGTGTCTCTCTCTTCTCTCTCTCTCTCTCTATCTATCTCTCTCTCTCTCTGGTCTCTCTCTCTCTGTGTCTCTCTCTCTGTGTCTATCTCTCTGTGTGTCTCTCTCTCTCGCTCTATCTCTCTCTGTCTCTATCTTCTCTCTCTCTCTCTCTCCTGTCTCTCTCTCGCTCTCTCTCTCTCTCTCTACTATAATATATAAAAAGTATGTGAACACCCCTTCAAATTAGTGGATTCGGCTATTCAGCCACACCCGTGTGACAGGTGTATAAAATCGAGCACACAGCCATGCAAACTCAGCACAAGAACTGTTCGTCGGGGGCTTCGTGAAATGGGTTTCCACAGCCAACCAGCTACACTCAAGATCACCATGGACAACGCCAAGCGTCGGCTGGAGTGGTATAAACCTCGCCGCCATTGGACTCTGGAGCAGTGGAAACGCATTCCGCAGTCCGACGGAAAAATCTGGGTTTGGCGGATGCCAGGAGAACGCTACCTGCCACAATGCATACTGCCAACTGTAAAGTTTGGTGGAGGAGGAATAATGGTTCGGGCTAGGCCCCTTAGTTCCAGTGAAGGGAAATCTTAACGCTACAGCATACAATGACATTCTAGACGATTCTGTGCTTCCAACTTGGGGAAGGCCCTTTCCTGTTTCAGCATGACAATGCTCCCGTGCACAAAGAGAGGTCCATACAGAAATGGTTTGTCGAGATCGGTGTGGAAGAACTTGACTGGCCTGCACAGAGCCCTGACCTCAACCCCATCGAACACCTTTGGAATGAATTGGAACGCCGACTGCGAGCCAGGCCTAATCGCCCAACATCAGTGCCCTACCTCACTAATGCTCTTGTGGCTGAATGGAAGCAAGTCCCCGCAGCAATGTTCCAACATCTAGTGGAAAGCCTTCCCAGAAGAGAGGAGGCTGTTATAGCAACAAAGGGGGGGGACCAACTCCATATTAATGTCCATGATTTTGGAATGAGATGTTGGACAAGCAGGTGTCCACATACTGTTGGTCATGTAGTGTATTTATTACGATATTTCCATGTCCCTTCAACTGACAATCATTTTATTTTATTTGACTCAGAAATAATTTCTGATCCAAAATACAAGAACCTACATGTGAAATGAACCATGACATCAGTGAGCTGTGCTTCGGCGCGTCTAGGAAGCTGTCTCTGTTTGAATAAACTCACTGAGATCTACGCATCACCAGCCCTCAGCACAGAGGCCGCAGGCCCAGCCCTGGAAAAGCACTTTCAGCTTAGAGGTTGTTCCTTTAACACAACACTAAATCCTGACTCACCCTTGCCATCACTCTGGTTACGTCCCAAATGGCAGCCTATTCCCTATGTAGCGCACTACTTTTGACCAGGGCCCATAGGGTTGTAGTACAGTATGTAGTGAATAGGGTTCCATTGGGTACGTAACCCTCAATCAGACAGAGATAGCTGCTGACTAACGACGGTTTTGCGATCCCCATCATAATCCACTGGTTTATCTTTTGGGCAGCATTGATCACAGCTACAAGAGGAAGAATAGAGTCCCTCATATAATAATAATAATAATAATAATATGCCATTTAGCAGAGGCTTTTATCCAAAGCGACTTACAGTCGTGCGTGCATACATTTTTTGTGTATGGGTGGTTCCCGGGGATCGAACCCACTACCCTGGGCGTTACAAGCGCCGTGCTCTACCAGCTGAGCTACAGAGGACCAAGCGCCGTGCTCTACCAGCTGAGCTACAGAGGACCACATATACAAGCAAGCACCTCAGGAAGGTGTAGGTGCAGTAACCCCCGGAGGGGTGTTTTGGAATAGCGGAAACAGGGTCTTCCTGGGGAACACTGAAAGGTTATAGACTATGATGAATAAAGTTGAAGTCCTCTTAAGGAAACCCTGGATAGGATAAATTTAATCCCTCCCCCCACCCAAAAAAATTTAAAAAATACATATTGTAAAGTGGTTTCCCACTGGCTAAAAGGGTTTGAATGCACCAATTTGTAAGTCGCTCTGGATAAGAGCGTCTGCTAAATGACGAAAATGTAAATGTAAAATATACAAGCAAGCAGGAAGGGTTTGAGGTGTAGTGACCCCAATGACCCCCTGAGGCTTTTTTTGGGAAGCACATACTGTACTTCACATTCCCCTCTCTTTCCATAACAGTAAATAAGATCAATATACCAGTGCAAAGAGGGAACATGCAGGCTGGATTCCAGCTATATGATTTATGGAAAACGGGAGATAATGGACAAGGGAGAAAAGGGGAGAGAACATCGGGCTTATCTTTCCCCCTATACCTCATCTCTCCACTCTCACTAATTTTTAAAAATCTCTTATTTTCTTCTCTCTCTTCTCTCTCCTTTTTCTCTCTATCTCTCTCTCCTCATCTCGTCTCTCTTCTCTCTCTCTCTCTTCTCCTCTCGCTCTCTCTCTCTCTCTCGCTCTCTATTCGCTCCTCTATCCTCTTCGCTCTTTTCCTCCTACTCCTCTCTCTCTCGTCCTCTCTCTCTCTCTCTTCCTCCTCTCTCTCTCTCTCTCTCTCTCTCTCACAACCACCGTTCCGTGAAAATGGCAGAACTGGCAATAACGTGTTTCTTGCCCTGTCCCAACCGAACACACAGTTAACTAGTTCCCTTCTCATCTTCTGCTGGTTTCACGGCACGCTATCAGCGCAGAAGACAACACCCAACTTAAAGATAGATCCCGTTCAAAGTTAAAGAGCCACTCCCTGTGATCTTGCCTGGACATAGTACAATCATAACCACATCCATAACTCCATGGTGTTTCTTTATAACATGATATCATCATAACCACATCCATAACTCCATGGTGTTTCTTTATAACATTGGCAATCTCACTCTGTGGCTTTGTGTCAACCTAAACATGATGTACCTTGTAAAACACAGCTACACTCTGTTGGAAAGAGTCATGTCACGTCCAACAAAGAAAGAAAGAAAGAAAGAAAGAAAGAAAGAAAGAAAGAAAGAAAGAAAGAAAGAAAGAAAGAAAGAAAGAAAGAAAGAAAGAAAGAAAGAAAGAAAGAAAGAATCTCTTACCTCTGGGTAACACATCTCCTGGTTCTCATGGTAACCCCACTCCCACAGCTCCGGCTACATTCACCATAGGGACTCCATTCCTCCCAGTATTCCCCATTGGGCAGCTGGACATATACAACAACACATTATGGTCTCCGTCCCAAATAGCACCCTATTCCCTATGTAGTGCACTACTTTAGACCAGGGTCCACAGGGCTCTATAGGACTAGGTTGCCATGTGCCGCACTCTGGTGTAGTGGTCAAAGCTTCTGACTCCAGACCACATATACCCCCCCCCTCCCCCCCCCTATATAACACAGTACTGTAACACATTCACTGCATGGCCAAAAGTATGTGGACACCTGCTTGTCCAACATCTCATTCCAAAATCATGGACATTAATATGGAGTTGGTCCCCCCCCCTTTGCTGCTATAACAGCCTCCACTCTTCTGGGAAGGCTTTCCACTAGATGTTGGAACATTGCTGTGGGGACTTGCTTCCATTCAGCCACAAGAGCATTAGTGAGGTTGGGGACTGATGTTGGGCGATTAGGCCTGGCTCGCAAGTCGGCGTTCCAATTCATCCCAAAGGTGTTCAATGGGGTTGAGGTCAGGGCTCTGTGCAAGCCAGTCAAGTTCTTCCACATCAATTTCGACAAACCATTTCTGTATGGACCTCACATTGTGCACGGGGGCATTGTCATGCTGAAACAGGAAAGGGCCTTCCCCAAACTGTTGCCACAAAGTTGGAGGCACAGAATCGTCTAGAATGTAATTGTATGCTGTAGCGTTAAGATTTCCTGAGCCCGGACCATGAAAAACAGCCCCAGACCATTATTCCTCCTCCACTAAACTTTACAGTTGGCACTATGCATTGGGGCAGGTAGCATTTTCCTGGCATCCGCCAAACCCAGATTTGTCCGTAGGACTGCCAGATGGTGAAGCGTGATTCATCACTCCAGAGAACGCGTTTCCACTGCTCCAGAGTCCAATAGCGGCGAGCTTTACAACACTCCAGCCGACGCTTGGCATTGCACATGGTGATCTTAGGCTTGTGTGCGGCTGCTCGGCCATGGAAACCCATTTCATGAAGCTCCAGACGAACAGCTATTGTGCTGACGTTGCTTCCAGAGGCAGTTTGTAACTCGGTAGTGAGTGTTGCAACCGAGGGCAGATTTTTAAGCAGGGCAGAAATTTGACGAACTGACTTGTTGGAAAGGTGGCATCCTATGACGGTGCCACGTTGAAAGTCACTGAGCTCTTCAGTAAGGCCATTCTACTGTCAATGTTTGTCTATGGAGATTGCATGGCTGTGTGATCGATGTTATACACCTGTCAGCAACGGGTGTGGTTGAAATAGCCACCAATTTGAAGTGGTGTCCACATACTTTTTTCCCCCTCGTAACAATTTGTATTCACTGAATACAATAACAATGTAATACAATACTATTGAGATGTACATCATGTCTTCTTACCAGGAGAGCTGGAGCCAAGAACAGCTGCAGGACAGCCAGACACCACAGCATCTTCGTTTTTTCACTGGTGGAGACGACCTGGTCTTAACAATGAGATTATAACCACTGGTTTTACTAACATTTACAAATGCGAGAGTAATGATTAATAAACGGTGGGCAAACGGTTTGTAAATGCCTTTTCAAATGGTTTATTACCGAACGTTAAAAGCGTTCGCTTCCAGTTGTTCTACAGTCATTATTATAAAGGGATTTTCAAGTTCTACATGTCATGTGAGATGTCTATGGTGAAAATAAAATCAGAAAACAGAAAGAATTAGGATTTTCGTTTACCTACCTTGGCTTTTTCTTGTTCCACAATTCACCAAGACCATAGCATGGAGACCTTATAGTCTGTGAAAAACAGAGAACATGGCTCAAACGTCAACATCAATAGTGATGCTATACTAAGCAGTGTGGGAGCTACCCAGCAAGCACATTTTGTTTTTGGTTTCCCATTGGTTCAACATTCTGAGAACGGAGGTGTTCTGTTCTGTGAACAGTACATTTTTAGGTTGCAGGGAGGTTCTGATAATATTTTACTATGGTTCCCTGCAAGTTTTCCTGTGAGGTTTTATTAACGTTGTGAGTATTTTAAATTATAGGTTATTTGAAGGTACTCAAAATAACTTTCAGAGAAAAAATTTCAATAAGACTTTTAATAACACTGGTAGCTTAGTTTGGGTTAACTGTTTTGAAGGTGCAAGCACAGATCTAAATGTTTACTTCGAAGCAAGCAACACTGAACCACGAGGGAGAGCACCAGCTGTTCCAGACGACTGTGTGATCTCGCTCTCCGTAGATGATGTGAGTAAGACCCTTAAACAGGTCAACAAGGCCGCAGGGCCAGACGGATTACCAGGACGTGTACTCAGAGCATGCGCTGACCAGATGAAAAGTGTCTTCACTGATATTTTCAACCTCTCCCTGACCCAGTCTGTAATACCTACATGTTTCAAGCAGACCACCATAGTCCCTGTGCCAACGCCAAGGTAACCTGTATAAATGACTATCGCCCCGTAGCACTCACATCTGTAGCCATGAAAATGCTTTGAAAGGCTGGTCATGGCTCACATCAAACACCATCTTCAGTACCGAAGGACCCACCTACCATTTTTGCAACCGCCTCAAAATCCACAGACCTGGGCTGAACACCTCCCTTGAAATGGATCCCTGACTTCCATGATGGCCACGAGGTGGCTGAGGGCAGCAAAACGTAATCTGCCAGCGTGACCCTCAACACGGGGGCACTTAGGGGGTGATTAGTCCCCTCCATTACTCATTACCACGACTGCGTGGCCCGCACGACCCACACCACCTTAAGTTTGCACCCAAACGGTGCGAAGGGCCCCGGCAGAGCGAGGCAGAACAGCAGGCAGCGGACCCTCTGGTCTGGACAGATCTGACTGTTCGTAATTGCCCTCACTTGAAGGTTGTTAATGGAGTCAGCGGCTCTATGAGCCTATTGTTATCAGCTTATTACTGTTACTGTCAGAGTTAGAGGAGTTCAGGGCAGAGCCCCAGTCACAGGATTCAACTTTCACTAACACCATCAATAGACTGGTCAGCACAAACTCTGCACTCAGAGTCCCATTCCTTGACCACATGCACAAACACACGTGCATCCACATCTACTGTATATACACACTAACACACACTCTACACACACTGTACACACAAACAAATACACACTGTACACACAAACAAATACACACTGTACACACAAACAAACACACACTGTACACACAAACAAACACACACTGTACACACACTGTACACACACTGTACACACAAACAAACACACACTGTACACACAAACAAACACACACTGTACACACACTCTACACACACTGTACACACAAACAAATACACACTGTACACACAAACAAATACACACTGTACACACAAACTAACACACACTGTACACACTGTGAAGGAATAAGCCGTTCAATAAAGTAATGCATATTTTAATAATAACTTCTTTATTCAATGCTGTGCTAACAGAATAAAGTAAGTACAGTCATGTGTTTCTGTGTGTATCCTCAACATTAACTATTCATTTCATAGAAAATAATAGAAAATAAAATAATCTAATAGAATGGAATGGAAATAATAGAATAACAGGGAATTCTTTGGAGTGAAATAAAGTGACTCTGTCTCACAACCTCAAACCCTGTTGGCTCTGTGAGGGTAGCCTCGGTACATGGAAGGTGACAGAAGATGGTGTCACTCAGTGGCTGGAAAAAAGTACCAATGGTCATATTAGTAAAAGTAAAGATACCTTAATAAAAACCTACAGTAAAAGTGAAAGAAATACCCAGTAATACACTGAGTAACGTCTAAAGTATTTGGTTTACATACTAAGTATCAAAAGTAAAGTATGAATCTATCAAAGGTTTGATTAAGCAAATAGATGCCAAATTTTCGATTTTTATTATAACAGATAGTCAGCCACTCCAACACTTAGACATTCATTTACAAACCAAGCATTTATGTCCATTATTTTCTTTAGGAATGCAGTGGAGTAGAAGTAAACGATTTCAAACATATAAATAGTAAAGTACAGATACCCACCAAAACTACTTATGTAGTACTTTAAAGTATTTTTACTTAAGTCCTTTACACCACTGGTGTCACTAGCCTACAACTCCATATGAGCAGCAGCGGCTGATCAGGCAGGACCCACTGGGCACACATCTAGTTTTGATTTACATTTGCTTGAGTTGTCAAGTAACATGAATTCAAGTTGAAATAAAATGAAAATATTCACAATGTCATTGGATTTAGGTTAAAAATTGGATTTAAAAAAAATGAAATGTCCTTGTTGATCACTTTTTGCAAATCCAATCAGTTTTACACGTTGATTCAACGTAATCACATTGATTTTTTGTTGTTGTTGTAATTACGTGGGGAAAAGTTGATTTAATACGTTTTTGCCCAGTGGAGATGCGTTATCCTCTCCAACAGGAGAGGGTACGCTGTGTTCTGCTCTGCAAAACACTTAAGACTACTTTGGGAGAAAGCATTTAGAATGACTTTTGCTGAACTGAAGGTAGCACACGTTAATGAAAAATAGGAATGAATAGTTTATTAGTAGCTGGGTAGCCTGCCTACAGATCAGAAATATGTGAAAAGTAACTCCTTTAAAAGCTTAGTATTGTGCGCAAAAATCTTGCCTCGCGAAGCTATTTTTACTAATACATACAAAATCCCAGAAATCCTAATAAACGTCGTTATAACTTACCCGTTGAGCGTTTTCTGGTCCCTTCAACTATCCAAAACACCTGATGAATCCTTGCTGCGCTGTTCTGCTGTGTTGTGGTGCCTCCGCAGATGCCGTTCTAATGTTACCTGCTGCCTCCGTCTCTCTCTGCAGGGGAGTGTTTTAGTTGTGAGCCCTGTGCCCAACTCCTGACGATGTTATCTAGCTGCAAGACCCTTTTCCTTTCTCTTCCCAACAGGACATTGAAAAGAGGAGAAGCAGTCCAGTCGGTGTTAAAACCTCTGTGTGCGTCACTCGGCCTAACCGCATCGTGCCAGGAATCTGCGTGGTGGTGATTACAGTGTGCCAATGTACAGAACTCCCAACTGGGGAGAATTATTGCGAGGCTATAATTTCAGATTGTAAAAATAACTGTTAATGAACGCTTGTAGATTTTAAGATCCTTCTTATCAGAATTAATGTGCAGGATAAACTTTTTTATGAGTTATTCTCGTTTTTACATACCAGTGGCCCTCTAATCTTGGTTACCGATAACTAAAATTCTTTCGCGCAAATGTGTCATTTCCTGTTGATGAGAATCTGTCCACGAGAGATTAGTGGCTCACACACAGTACTGTTATTACAGCCTTACAGCATGGGCTATATGAGTTTAGCAGTGTCAGATTATTATAGTGGAATAATGAGTTATGATGTTTAATAACAGCTTCGTTAATACCAGGGTTTTACAAATATATTAATAGACCTATAATAGGGGTGACCACACGTCCCGGATTGATGAGAACTGACATGCCAAGGAACCAGTTGGAGGGGCCTTTGATTTCCATAGGTGGGTATGTTTCTTCAAGGGACCTCCTATGTGTGCACAGGCTTGCACATTCCGTTTTTTTATGGGTGTTTTGGTAAAGACCTTAGATCGCCACGGTGGAGGTGTCATAATACCCATAAAACCTAGCAGTCAAACAGGGAAATGGTTCCAATCGTTTTTCCACCATTCATTTTTCCCATTGGGGATTTTAGAAACACTTAAAATAAGGGCTGTCTTTCGTGTAGGCTTACCCTGGCGTGAGGTTTTGATAAGCATGTAAATCTCTCTCGGACAAGGTGACTTTTAGCAATATTTTCAGCCTTATTTACTCTCAGATTCGAAAATGCTAATTAGCATTGTCTTGTATTGATGTGACCTACCGATATATGACGTTGCCACATCAGGAAAGGAATGTGGAGCTTGTTACACGGACAGTGATGGAGTAAAGACATGTTGAAGTTTACCTCTTGAGTCTGGTTGATTTAATTCATTATCATATCTTAACTTAGCACAAGTTGTAAGTATAGAATTGAACAAGCATCAAAGTAGACATCATGCAAAACTACAAATCCCTGTAAGCTCCTGCACATCATCTTTTTTATTTTATTTTTAGTCATTTTTTAGCAGACGCTCTTATCCAGAGCGACTTACAGTTAGTGAGTGCATACATGATTGTATCTTCAGATATTTTAGATGCTTTTCCCTGACAGCCGCAACTCAATCAGCTAGGCCTATTGCCACACGTGCTGCCCAAGCTGCTTCCTCAATAGGTATATGCCAACACACTTGTGATTTGAAACAATCCACAGCAACTTTTTTTATAAAGAAGCTAATGATCCTCTTTGGCTAAGTCATGTTCTCTGGTGAAGTATTTTGACAGGAGTAATTACAGTGAGGGGAAATGTCACGATCGTCAGGGAGAGAAGTAGACCAATGCGCAGCGTGTTGAACGAACATACTTTAATTAGTTAAAGTGTCAAACAAAATACAAAAACAAGAAACGACTCGTGAAGTCCACGGTGACAATGACCGAACACGGAACAAAAACCCACAAACACAAAGTGAAAAAACAGACAGTTAAATATGGCTCCCAATCAGAGACAACCAGCCAACAGCTGACACTCGTTGCCTCTGATTGGGAGTCACTAAGGCAAACATAGAAAACGACAAACTAGAACCCCCAACATAGAAATAAACCACATAGAATGAACACACCCTGGCTCAACATATAGAGTCCCAGAGCCAGGGTGTGACAGTACCCCCCCCTAAAGGCGCGGACTGCGACCGCGCCTCAATAAGAGCAAAACAGGGGAGGGCTGGGTGGGCATACCTCCTCGGCGGCGGTTCTGGCTCCGGCCTTGCCCACCACCCTCCAATAAACCCCCCATAGCGCCCCTGGTCCGGTCCCGCTGGCTGGAGCTGACCTGGACGTAGCAGGAGCGGCTAGCTTCAGCTCCGTTGTGGAGCAGTTGAGCGGTACCTGATTTGGCACCGATGACCCAGGCACGGGTTGTGCCGGACTGACGACGCGCACCCCTGGCTTGGTGCGTGAGGCAGGAACTGACCGGACCGGGCTGACGATGCGCACCCCTGGCTTGGTGCGTGGAGCCGGAACGGGCTTCACCGGACTGACGACTCGCACCCCTGGCTTGGTGCGTGGAGCCGGAACGGGCTTCACCGGACTGACGACTCGCACCCCTGGCTTGGTGCGTGGAGCCGGAACGGGCCTCACCGGACTGACGACTCGCACCCCTGGCTTGGTGCGTGGAGCCGGAACAGGCCTCACCGGACTGACGACTCGCACCCCTGGCTTGGTGCGTGGAGCCGGAACGGGCTTCACCGGACTGACGACTCGCACCCCTGGCTTGGTGCGTGGAGCCGGAACGGGCTTCACCGGACTGACGACTCGCACCCCTGGCTTGGTGCGTGGAGCCGGAACGGGGCCTCACCGGACTGACGACTCGCACCCCTGGCTTGGTGCGTGGAGCCGGAACAGGCCTCACCGGACTGACGACTCGCACCCCTGGCTTGGTGCGTGGAGCCGGAACGGGCCTCACCGGACTGACGACTCGCACCCCTGGCTTGGTGCGAGTAGCAGGAACGGGCTGGACCAGGCTGACGACTCGCACCCCTGGCTTGGTGCGAGTGGCAGGAACAGGCCGGGCCGGGCTGGCGACGCGCACCGTATACTTAGTGCGAGTGGCAGGAACAGGCCGGGCCGGGCTGGCGACGCGCACCGTAGACTTGGTGCGAGTGGCAGGAACAGGCCGGGCCGGGCTGGCGACGCGCACCGTAGACTTGGTGAGAGTGGCAGGAACAGGCCGGGCCGGGCTGGCGACGCGCACCTTAGACTTGGTGCGTGGAGCAGGGACAGGCCGGGCCGGGCTGGCGACGCACCCCATAGGCTTGGTGCGTGGAGCAGGGACAGGCCGGGCTGGGCTGTCGACGCACACCGTAGGCTTGGTGCGTGGAGCAGGGATTGGCCGGACTGGGCTGGCGACGCACACCGTAGGCTTGGTGCGTGGAGCAGGGACAGGCCGGACCGGGCTGGCGACGCACACCGTAGGCTTGGTGCGTGGAGCAGGGACAGGCCGAACCGGGCTGTGGAGACGGATAGGAGCCCTGGAGTGAAGAGCGGCCACAACCCGTCCTGGCTGAATGCCTACCCTCACACACTCTGTGTGAGGCATCCGCACAGGACGTACAGGGCGGTGTATCCGTAACCTGGTGGCCTCCAGAATCCGCCCCTCTTTTGCATCCGTCAGCCCCGTCGTCCATGCCGTGTGCCCCCCCCAAAAAAAATTCTGGGGTTGCCTCTCGTCAGTCTCACTCCATGGCCGGCGATCCTCCCATGTCCAGTCTGCCTGCTCCTGGACACGCTGCTTGGTCCTAGTATGGTGGGTTTTTCTGTCACGATCGTCAGGGAGAGAAGTAGACCAATGCGCAGCGTGTTGAACGAACATACTTTAATTAGTTAAAGTGTCAAACAAAATACAAAAACAAGAAACGACTCGTGAAGTCCACGGTGACAATGACCGAACACGGAACAAAAACCCACAAACACAAAGTGAAAAACAGACAGTTAAATATGGCTCCCAATCAGAGACAACCAGCCAACAGCTGACACTCGTTGCCTCTGATTGGGAGTCACTAAGGCAAACATAGAAAACGACAAACTAGAACCCCCAACATAGAAATAAACCACATAGAATGAACACACCCTGGCTCAACATATAGAGTCCCAGAGCCAGGGTGTGACAGGAAAAAACTATTTGATCCCCTGCTGATTTTGTACGTTTGCCCACTGACAAAGAAATGATCAATCTATAATTTTAATGGTAGGTTTATTTGAACAGTGAGAGACAGAATAACAACAACAAAATCCAGAAAAACGTATGTCAGAAATGTTAGAAATTGATTTGCATTTTAATGAGGGAAATAAGTATTTGACCCCCTCTCAATCAGAAAGATTTCTGGCTCCCAGGTGTCTTTTATAGAGGTAACGAGCTGAGATTAGGAGCACACTCTTAAAGGGAGTGCTCCTAATCTCAGTTTGTTACCTGTATAAAAGACACCTGTCCACAGAAGCAATCAATCAATCAGATTCCAAACTCTCCACCATGGCCAAGACCAAAGAGCTCTCCAAGGATGTCAGGGACAAGATTGTAGACCTACACAAGGCTGGAATGAGCTACAAGACCATCGCCAAGCAGCTTGGTGAGAAGGTGACAACAGTTGGTGCGATTATTCGCAAATGGAAGAAACACAAAAGACCTGTCAATCTCCCTCGGCCTGGGACTCCATGCAAGATCTCACCTCGTGGAGTTGCAATGATCATGAGAACGGTGAGGAATCAGCCCAGAACTACACGGGAGGATCTTGTCAATGATCTCAAGGCAGCTGGGACCATAGTCACTAAGAAAACAATTGGTAACACACTACGCCGTGAAGCACTGAAATCCTGCAGCGCCTGCAAGGTCCCCCTAATCAAGAAAGCACATATACAGGCCCGTCTGAAGTTTGCCAATGAACATCTGAATGATTCAGAGGAGAACTGGGTGAAAGTGTTGTGGTCAGATGAGACCAAAATCGAGTTATTTGGCATCAACTCAACTCGCCGTGTTTGGAGGAGGAGGAATGCTGCCTATGACCCCAAGAACACCATCCCCACCGTCAAACATGGAGGTGGAAACATTATGCTTTGGGGATGTTTTTCTGCTAAGGGGACAGGACAACTTCACTGCATCAAAGGGACGATGGACGGGGCCATGTACTGTCAAATCTTGGGTGAGAACCTCCTTCCCTCAGCCAGGGCATTGAAAACGGGTCGTGGATGGGTATTCCAGCATGACAATGACCCAAAACACACGGCCAAGGCAACAAAGGAGTGGCTCAAGAAGAAGCACATTAAGGTCCTGGAGTGGCCTAGCCAGTCTCCAGACCTTAATCCCATAGAAAATCTGTGGAGGGAGCTGAAGGTTCGAGTTGCCAAACGTCAGGCTCGAAACCTTAATGACTTGGAGAAGATCTGCAAAGAGGAGTGGAACAAAATCCCTCCTGAGATGTGTGCAAACCTGGTGGCCAACTACAAGAAACGTCTGACCTCTGTGATTGCCAACAAGGGTTTTGCCACCAAGTACTAAGTCATGTTTTGCAGAGGGGTCACATACTTATTTCCCTCATTAAAATGCAAATCAATTTAGAACATTTTTGACATTGGTTTTTCTGGATTTTGTTGTTGTTATTCTGTCTCTCACTGTTCAAATAAACCTACCATTAAGATTATAGACTGATCATGTCTTTGTCAGTGGGCAAACGTACAAAATCAGCAGGGGATCAAATACTTTTTTCCCTCACTGTAGATCATTTTGGCAAAACGTAAATTTACTTGCGGTGAAGCCAGCATCTGAACTGTGCACTCGCCAACACTCCTTTCCAATTCGCAAGAGGCTGAAACCAGATGATGAGATGCTCATGTCTCCGCCCTGACAATGGGAGTCGTTGTCCCAAAGGAGGGAAGGCAAGCTTAGGTCTGCATAATATTCCCAGATAAACGCTTTGGGCATATTCTGGACAGATTTTGTCGAGAGTGAGCCGTCTCGCTTCGCTTCTTCCTCTCTGCTAAAACTATTACCGGAGAAAGCAACCGATCGAGCGAAACAGCGCCCCTCTGTCTTACTATGTGTAGCCCATGTATCTGATCCTGTATGGCCAGAAATAGTATGACATGCCATACTCTTTTTGTCCAGACAGTATCAGATAAATGGTCTACACATACTGAGACAGAGGGGGCGCTGTTTCGCTCGATCGGATGCTTTATCTGAGATTGATGCGTCTTTCTGTCGGCGCACGACTCGGTCAAATAAATGATCAATATTTCAATATTTTATTTGGACGGGCAAGGAGGTACAGTAGGGCGGGCCAGGCCGCTAAGGCCCTGTCCGACCCTGATTCCAACGCCGACCCTGATTCCAACGCCGACCCTGATACCAACGCCGACCCTGATTCCAACCTGTCTCTTTTGCAGTCACGTTGCCCTTATGACAAGATATACAGTGCATTCGGAAAGTATTCAGACCCCTTGACTTTTTCCACATTTTGTTACGTTACAGCCATATTCTAAAATTGATTAAATAGTCCCCCCCCCCTCATTCATCTACACACAATACCCCATAATGACGAAGCAAAAACAGGTTTTTAGAAATTTTAGCAAATCTATTACAAATAAAAAACTGAAATGTCACATTTACATGAACGGAGCAATATTTTAATATTTTATTTGAATTGAATTATAATTGGCCACTCCCCACTGGAAGTGGAATTTAATTTCAATTAATTTCAAATGGCAAATTTATTTTACACATCACTATACCAATGTTTATTTTGACATATGGTGACCAATACTGTGTAAAACATATGGTTGAAACATATGCTTTTTACATACTAGTTATCTTTAAACAAATGTTACATAATTATAGTAGTCTGGAAATATTCTAAGATATTTTTGTAGGTTGTCTATAATCATTCATAATTCACTGACATGTTATTAAATATGAAAGAAAATACATTTCTTAGAATGCATCAAACACTCCAGAATGGAATGGAAAAATACAAAACAAAATGGGTTTATCTTTGACTTGTAATCAAGCTAATATTTGAAATGTTATCTGTATTCTTTGCAGTAACAAGTGACTGATGATTTTTGTAAAAACGTTTTTTCAAATGAATGAGACTTTCATGCTTCATGTCTCAGTTGAATTTCTTTAAATAATAAATACAAATAATATGCCATTTAGCAGACGCTTTTATCCAAAGCGACTTACAGTCATGCGTGCATACATTTTTTTGTGTATGGGTGGTCCCGGGGATCGAACCCACTACCTTGGCGTTACAAGCGCCGTGCTCTACCAGCTGAATTGCTTTGAATTAAATTCTACTTCATTTCATTCCAATTCAATTCACATTCTGCTTCCTGTGGGGTGTGTCCAATTCAAATTCAGATTTCAATTCAAGGCTTAAATTGAATTAAATTCAGAAATTCCTAATTGACCCCAACCCTGCTGAATGGGGTGTCATCAGCCTTAATCACAAATGTCTTCAAGACAGAAGTCATAATCCGAAACACTTGGTTGTGTTTTCTACATTTTGGAGAATTGAATTGAAGGAATGAAAGATACAAATAAAATAAACCAGTAAAGGAACTAAATATAAAACAAATAAAGACCTTATAAATGATTATTTTAGAGGTGTGAGATTGTATAATGTTTTGTTCCTATGGCCATTGATCTCTACCAATGTAAATCTAGCTAAACCTTCACATGAGAACTACAGAGATGATCAGTTAGCAAACAGAGTGGTTATGTTGGGTTTAAAAACAGGGAAACCGCCACAGCTGCACTATGGTTAGGAAACTACCACCATGTGTTTCCAGAACTGGCTCCCCTCCTCCTCCTCCTCCTCCTACTCCCCCCCTCCTCCTCCACCTCCCCCACCATCCTCCTCCTCCCCCCTCCTCCTCCTCCCCACCCGTCCTCCTCCTCCTCCTCCTCCCCCCTCCTCCTCCTCCCCCTCCCTCCTCCTCCTCCTCCTCCTCCTCCTCCTTCCCCCTCCCCCTCCCCCCTCCTCCTCCTCCTCCTCCTTCCTCCTCCTCCTCCTCCCCCTCCTCCCCCCTCCTCCCCTTCCTCCTCCTTCCCCCTCCTCCTCCTCCCCTCCTCCTCTCCTCCTCCCCCCTCTTCCTCCTCCTCTCCTCCCCCTCCTCCTCTCTCCTCCCCCCTCCTCCTCCCATCCTCCTTCCCCCTCCTCCTCCTCCCTCCTCTTCCTCCCCCTCCTCCTCCCTCCTCTTTAGGGTGGGTGAGGCTCCTCTTCTGTCTTTTGGGGGTGAGGTGGTTTTAGGAACACAGTGATTGTAGCCTTCGCTCCTTTTAGGCAGAAACTCCCAAACAACCTGTTATTGTGGACAGACAGCCCAGTGGTGCCTAGTGGTTTATCTGGACTCTGGAAATATGGATCTGGGTGGAATCTTGATGATGTGGTCCTCACTCCTTCTAGTCCATCTCTATGGTCCTCACTCTCTCTAGTCCATCTCTATGGTCCTCACTCCCTCTAGTCCATCTCTATGGTACAGGTCCTCACTCTCTCTAGTCCATCTCTATGGTCCTCACTCCCTCTAGTCCATCTCTATGGTCCTCACTCCCTCTAGTCCATCTCTATGGTACAGGTCCTCACTCCCTCTAGTCCATCTCTATGGTCCTCACTCTCTCTAGTCCATCTCTATGGTCCTCACTCCCTCTAGTCCATCTCTATGGTCCTAACTCCCTCTAGTCCATCTCTATGGTCCTCACTCCCTCTAGTCCATCTCTATGGTCCTCACTCCCCTCTAGTCCATCCTATGGTCCTCACTCTCTCTAGTCCATCTCTATGGTCCTCACTCCCTCTAGTCCATCTCTATGGTCCTCACTCCCTCTAGTCCATCTCTATGGTCCTCACTCCCTCTAGTCCATCTCTATGGTCCTCACTTCCTCTAGTTCATCTCTATGGTCCTCACTCCCTCTAGTCCATCTCTATGGTCCTCACTCCCTCTAGTCCATCTCTATGGTCCTCACTCCCTCTAAGTCCATCTCTATGGTCCTCACTCTCTCTAGTCCATCTCTAGGTCCCTCACTCCCCTCTAGTCTAGTTCATCCTCTATGGTCCTCACTCTCTCTAGTCCATCTCTATGGTCCTCACTCTCTCTAGTCCATCTCTATGGTCCTCACTCCCTCTAGTCCATCTCTATGGTCCTCACTCCCTCTAGTCCATCTCTATGGTCCTCACTCCCCTCTAGTCCATCTCTAGGTCCTCACTTCCTCTAGTCCATCTCTATGGTCCTCACTCCCTCTAGTCCATCTCTATGGTCCTCACTCCCTCTAGTCCATCTCTATGGTCCTCACTCCCTCTAGTCCATCTCTATGGTCCTCACTTCCTCTAGTTCATCTCTATGGTCCTCACTTCCTCTAGTCCATCTCTATGGTCCTCACTCCCTCTAGTCCATCTCTATGGTCCTCACTCCCTCTAGTCCATCTCTATGGTCCTCACTCTCTCTAGTCCATCTCTATGGTCCTCACTCCCTCTAGTTCATCTCTATGGTCCTCACTCTCTCTAGTCCATCTCTATGGTCCTCACTCCCTCTAGTCCATCTCTATGGTCCTCACTCCCTCTAGTCCATCTCTAGGTCCTCACTCCCCTAGTCCATTCTATGGTCCTCACTCTCTCTAGTCCATCTCTATGGTCCTCACTCTCTCTAGTCCATCTCTATGGTCCTCACTCCCTCTAGTCCATCCCTTTTAAATGTCTCCATTACAGTACACCCCATATAACCCATACTAGCCATGATGACGTCCCCCAATCTGCTAGAATCCACAGTCCCCACATCCTCCCCTCACAGAAATCCCCAATCTGTTGTCTTGGTCATTACATCTAAATACAGCTTTAAAGTACACACTAAGCCACAGCATTTAAGTTCACATTGGATTTACTTCACTTTACATTAATCCGATCCTCGTTGCTGGTTAAATGTACACACCATAACTACACTCGCACCACTCAGACATAAATAAATAAGTCATACATTAGAGAATAACAATCACCACCTCAACACTCAACCCCTGCCCTTCCTCTCACAACTCAAACCCCTGCCCTATTCCTCTCACAACTCAACCCCTGCCTATTCCCTCTCAACAACTCAACCCCTGCCCTATTCCCTCTCAACAAACTAACCCCTGCCCTATTCCTCTCAACAACTCAACCCCTGCCCTATTCCCTCAACAACTCAACCCCTGCCCTATTCCCTCTCAACAACTCAACCCCTGCCCTATTCCCTCTCAACAACTCAACCCCTGCCCTATTCCCTCTCAACAAAACAGGCCTTTTCTTCCTACATACTGTACATCCAATCCAGCCACCCTTATTTTTCCACCCAGTTCCCTTCTGCTCCTCTTCCTCCTCTTCCTCCTCCTCCCCAGACCCTCAGAGCCCATCCCACTGTGCACAGATATATATCGTTTTGATTTATATTTTATTGAGTTGTCAAATAACATTAATTCAAAGTGAAATAAACAAAAATGTTAACCGCATCACTGGATTTAGTTTCAAAGTTGACTGAAAAAAAGGCCAAAATTCCAGAATTTCCTTTATGTTGTCTTTTTGCAAATCCAATCAGTTTTCCCCAAACACATTCATTCAACGTCACCAGGTTGAATATTTTTGTTGAAATGACGTGGAAACAACATTGATTCAACCAGTCTGTGACCAGTGGGTTCTCCCTCAGATCCTGAGCCCGTTTCACCCACTCTCCCTGGATTCCTCTCACAGCTGCTTGCTGAGTTTGCGGGCTTGCCTCTCCTTGGCGTCGAAGGCGTACTTGGTGTCCTGTAGTTGTTCTATGATCTCCTTGGCTTCCTTCATATCTGCAGCCAGCTGGTTGTATTTCTCCAGCAGTTCCTGGTTCTCCCTGCGCAGGTCCACCACCAGCAGGCTGAGCTCCTCGCTCTGCTTCCCACAGTGGAGCTTCAGAGCATCCATCTCCGTCAGGGTCACCTCCATACGCTTCACCAGACCCTCCAGCTTATCCTTCGACGACATCTTGCTCTTAGTCAGGTTGAGCTTCTTGTCGAGCTTCTTTTACCCGTCGACTAACGCTCGTCTTCAGCTAGGTCGAGTTGAGCTTCTTGTCGAGCTTCTTTTACCCGTCGACTAACGCTCGTCTTCAGCTAGGTCGAGTTGAGCTTCTTGTCGAGCTTCTTTTACCCGTCGACTAACGCTCGTCTTCAGCTAGGTCGAGTTGAGCTTCTTGTCGAGCTTCTTTTACCCGTCGACTAACGCTCGTCTTCAGCTAGGTCGAGTTGAGCTTCTTGTCGAGCTTCTTTTACCCGTCGACTAACGCTCGTCTTCAGCTAGGTCGAGAGTTGAGCTTCTTGTCGAGCTTCTTTTACCCGTCGACTAACGCTCGTCTTTAGCTAGGTCGAGTTGAGCTTCTTGTCGAGCTTCTTTTACCCGTCGACTAACGCTCGTCTTTAGCTAGGTCGAGTTGAGCTTCTTGTCGAGCTTCTTTTACCCGTCGACTAACGCTCGTCTTCAGCTAGGTCGAGTTGAGCTTCTTGTCGAGCTTCTTTTACCCGTCGACTAACGCTCGAGATATTTCTACAAGTGGTTGTCTTCCTCACTGTGTGGTTTGGTTTGGATTGTCTGAGAGAAAGATGTCAACGGAAGCTGCTATCCCAGATGGTGTGTTACGCGTCTCGTTTTCCCCTCTCTGATCAGAAAACGTCTGTTGCTTAGTTACCTGTTAGTTGTCCTGTTCCGTGTGACTATTTAAAACCTAATCTCCTAGTCCCTGCATGTCTCAGCCACTCCCTCCTCCTCTAATCCCGTTAGTGGAGAGCTATCTTTCACTCTACTGAGGATGAGCCTGTCACACCCCCATCACACCCCCTCCCACATCACCCCTCCCCCCCCCGTCCACATCTCCTCCACAACACCCCCGTCACCCCCCTCCCACATCACCCACCTCCCACCCACCCCCCCCCGTCACATCTCCTCCAAACACCCCCGTCACCCCTCCACGTCACCCCTCCCCCCCTGTCACATCTCACTCCAACACCCCCCGTCCACCCCCCTCCCCACGTCACCCCCCCCCTCCGTCACATCTCCTCCAACACCCCCTCTTCTACCTACAGAGGATGAGAGTGAATGACAGCTTGCTTCTCCTTCTAGTGTCCTCCTAAACCAGATGATACCGTTACTAAGGGATGGACGGGGCAGAGGGCGTTCGAGTGAGTAAAAAATGAAGCTATGACAGCCAAGTGTAAATCAAAATGTTATAGGAACCCTCCCGTTTAGATCCAGGATGGAGAAAAACCTCAACTAGAAAACACTTTCAGAAATATATTTAGGTTTCAAGTCCCATGTACTACCATCTGTAGAATTGATCTAGAGGTGTCATGAGTACTTCTAGAGGTGTCATGAGTACATCTAGAGGTGTCATGAGTACATCTAGGGGTGTCATGAGTACATCTAGGGGTGTCATGAGTACATCTAGAGGTGTCATGAGTACATCTAGGGGTGTCATGAGTACATCTAGGGGTGTCATGAGTACATCTAGGGGTGTCATGAGTACATATAGAGGTATCATGAGTACTTCTAGGGGTGTCATGAGTACATCTAGAGGTGTCATGAGTACATCTAGATGTGTCACAAGTACATCTAGAGGTGTCACGAGTACATATAGAGGTGTCATGAGTACATCTAGAGGTGTCATGAGTACATCTAGGGGTGTCATGAGTACATCTAGGGAATCTAGAGGTGTCATGAGTACATCTAGAGGTGTCATGAGTACATCTAGAGGTGTCATGAGTACATCTAGAGGTGTCATGAGTACATCTAGGGGTGTCATGAGTACATCTAGGGGTGTCATGAGTACATCTAGAGGTGTCATGAGTACATCTAGAGGTGTCATGAGTACATCTAGAGGTGTCATGAGTACATCTAGAGGTGTCATGAGTACATCTAGAGTGGTCATGAGTACATCTAGAGGTTGTCATGAGTACATCTAGAGGTGTCATGAGTACATCTAGAGGTGTCATGAGTACATCTAGAGGTGTCATGAGTACATCTAGAGGTGTCATGAGTACATCTAGGGGTGTCATGAGTACATATAGAGGTGTCATGAGTACATCTAGGGTGTCATGAGTACATCTAGGGGTGTCATGAGTACATCTAGGGGTGTCATGAGTACATCTAGAGGTGTCATGAGTACATCTAGAGGTGTCATGAGTACATCTAGAGGTGTCATGAGTACATCTAGAGGTGTCATGAGTACATCTAGGGGTGTCATGAGTACATCTAGGGGTGTCATGAGTACATCTAGGGTGTCATGAGTACATCTAGAGGTGTCATGAGTACATCTAGGGTGTCATGAGTACATCTAGAGGTGTCATGAGTACATCTAGGGTGTCATGAGTACATCTAGGGGTGTCATGAGTACATCTAGGGGTGTCATGAGTACATCTAGAGGTGTCATGAGTACATCTAGAGGTGTCATGAGTACATATAGAGGTGTCATGAGTACATCTAGAGGTGTCATGAGTACATCTAGAGGTGTCATGAGTACATCTAGAGGTGTCACGAGTACATCTAGAGGTGTCACGAGTACATGTAGAGGTGTCATGAGTACATCTAGAGGTGTCATGAGTACATCTAGAGGTGTCACAAGTACATCTAGAGGTGTCACGAGTACATATAGAGGTGTCATGAGTACATCTAGAGGTGTCATGAGTACATCTAGGGGTGTCATGAGTACATCTAGAGGTGTCATGAGTACATCTAGAGGTGTCATGAGTACATCTAGAGGTGTCATGAGTACATCTAGGGGTGTCATGAGTACATCTAGAGGTGTCATGAGTACATCTAGGGGTGTCATGAGTACATCTAGAGGTGTCATGAGTACATCTAGGGGTGTCATGAGTACATCTAGAGGTGTCATGAGTACATCTAGAGGTGTCATGAGTACATCTAGAGGTGTCATGAGTACATCTAGGGGTGTCATGAGTACATGTAGAGGTGTCATGAGTACATCTAGGGGTGTCATGAGTACATGTAGAGGTGTCATGAGTACATCTAGGGGTGTCATGAGTACATGTAGAAATGAGCACTGAAAATCTGCATGCCCAGATCCACAGGCCCTGTTGGTTAAAGCACAGTGTGAAGCTAAACACTGGCTAAACTGCCACGGCATGGAGAACTGTGCCACTGTCCTGCCCTGTCCTTGCTCGCTATAGGTCAAGCCAAGACGTTCCCATGGTTACAGCTAAGGCCTCCACAGATCCAGGCACGGTGCCAGTCAGGCTGGCAGCCAATTGGCAGGGGGGGATCCACACAGAATGCCAGCGTACCAAATAGGACTTGGAATGCCCACCATGTTCCCACCATTCAGAGAGGTCTGTTGTGTCAAACCAGGGTAGGAATGGGTGGCTGGGGAGGCAGGGGTGGCTGGTGAGGCAGGGGGGGCTTGGGATGGCAGGGGAGGCTGGTGAGGCAGGGGGGGCTGGGGTTGGCAGGGGAGGCTGGTGAGCTCTAGCAGGGCAGAAACTTGACGAACTGACTTGTTGGAAAGGTGCCATCCTATGACGGTGTCGCGTTGAAAGTCACTGAGCTCTTCAGTAAGGCCATTCTACTGCCAATGTTTTTTTCTATGGAGATTGCACGGCTGAATGCACAATTCTATACACCTGTTAGCAACGGGTGTGGCTGAAATAGCCAAATGCACTAATTTGAAGGAGTGTCCACATACTTTTGTATACAGTATAGACGCAGCATAACTAAACCAAATCTCTCACCTTGGTAAAGCCATTTTGTTAGGAAAAACTAATTCTGATTGGCTGGGCCTGTCTCCCCAGTGGGTGGGCCTGGCTCCAGAGTGGGTGGCCCTAGCCCCTGCCCAGTCATGTCAAATCCATAGATTAGGGCCTGATTATTTTATATCAATTGACTGATTTCCTTGTATGACCTGTAACTCTGCAAAATCTTTGAAATTGTTGCGTGTTGCGTTTATATTTTTGTTCAGTGTACATAACATCTGGATAGATAGTACTTATACATTATACATCGTGTTTTCAGTCATAACTATTATAGAACATGAGCTTTTGGACCCACCCCTCAGCTACTCTCATTCCATCCCACCTACAGTGCATTACAAAAGTATTCATCCCCCTTTTTTCCTATGTTGTTGCATTACAACCTGTCATTTAAATAGATTTTTATTTGGATTTCATGTAATGGACGTACACAAAACAGTCCAAATTGGTGAAGTGAAATGAAAAAAATAAATAACAGAAAAGTGGTGCGTGCATATGTATTCACCCCCTTTGTTATGAAGCCCCTAAATAAGATCTGGTGCAACCAATTACCTTCAGAAGTCACATAATTAGTAGCAGGACAATGACCCTAAACATACTGCTAAAGCAACACTCGAGTGGTTTAAGGGGAAACATTTAAATGTCTTGGAATGGCCTAGTCAAAGCTCAGACCTCAATCCAATTGAGAATCTGTGGTATGACTTAAAGATTGCTGTACACCAGTGGAACCCATCCAACTTGAAGGAGCTGGAGCAGTTTTGCCTTGAAGAATGGGTAAAAATCCCAGTGGCTAGATGTGCCAAGCTTATAGAGACATACCCCAAGAGACTTGCAGCTGTAATTGCTGCAAAAGGTGGCTCTACAAAGTATTGACTTTGGGGGGGTGAATAGTTATGCACGCTCAAGTTCTCTGTTTTAGTCTTATTTCTTGTTTGTTTCAGAAAAAAATATATTTTGTATCTTCAAAGTGGTAGGCATGTTGTGTAAATCAAATTATACAAACCCTCAAAAAATCAAATTTATTTCCAGGTTGTAAGGCAACAAAATAGGAAAAATGCCAAGGGGGGTGAATAGTTTCGCAAGCCACTGTATACATATATGTTTGTTAATGTGATGCTGCAGACATGTTTTGGTACCGTTCCCCAGATCTGTGCCTCGACACAATCCTGTCTCGGAGCTCTAAGGACAATTCCTTCAAACTCATGGCTTGGTTTTTGCTCTGACATGCAAAGTATTCAGATCCCTTGACTGGTTTCACATTTTGTTACGTTACAGCCTTATTGTAAAATGGATTAAATAAATACAAATCCTCAATCTACACACAATACTTCATAATGACAAAGTGAAAACAGGTTTTTAGACATTTTTGCTAATTTATTAAAAATAAAACACAGAAATACCTTATTTATGTAAGTATTCAGACCCGTTGCTATGAGACTCGAAATGGAGCTCAGGTGCATCCTGTTTCCATTGATCATCCTTGAGATATTTCTACAACTTGGGAGTTCAACTGTTGTAAATTAAATTGATTGGACATGATTTGGAAAGGCACACACCTGTCTATATAAGGTCCCACAGTTGACAGTGTATGTCAGAGCATGAGGTTGAAGGAATTGTCCGTAGAGCTCCGAGATAGGATTGTGTCGAGGCACAGATCTGGGGAAAGGTACCAAAAAATTCCTGCAGCGTTAAAGGTCCCCAAGAAGTTTGGAACCACCAAGACTCTTCCTAGAGCTGGCCGCCCGACCAAACTGAGCAATGGGGGGAGAAGGACCTTGGTGAGGGAGGTGACCAAGAACCCAATGGTCACTGACAGAGCTCCAGAGTTCCTCTCTGGAGATGGAAGAAGTACAGAGAGATCCTTGATGAAAACCTGCTCCAGAGTGCACAGGACCTCAGACTGGGGTGAAGGTTCACCTTCCAACAGGACAACAATCCTAAACACACAGCCAAGACAATGCAGGAGTGGCTTCGGGACAAGTCTCAAAGTCCTTGAGTGGCCCAGCCAGAGCCCGGAATTGAAGCCGATCGAACATCTCTGGAGAGACCTGAAAATAGCTGTGCAGCGACGCTCCCCATCCAACCTGACAGAGCTTGAGAGTATCTGCAGAGAAGAATGGGAGAAACTCCCCAAATACAGGTGTGCCAAGCTTGTAGCGTCATACCCAAGAAGACTCGAGGCTGTAATCGCTGCCAAAGGTGCTTCAACAAAGTACTGAGGAAAGGGTCTGAATACTTATGTACATTTTATTTCCATTCTTTTTTTTTTTTTTAAGTATTGATAAAAACCTGTTTTTGCTTTGTCATTATGGGGTATTGTGTGTAGATTGATGAGGGGAAAAAAACTATTTAATCAATTTCAGAATAAGGCTGTAACGTAACAACATTTGAAAGTCAAGGGGTCTGAATACTTTCCGAATTCACAGTATGCCGATAGTGGACAACTTTGTTTTACTCCTCTTGATATTTTATTACTTTCTGAGAATTAGCCATTATTTACTATTTTACAAGTAGGGTTATTATACATAATTTTAGCCCATTGTATAAGAGATTCTCCAAAATGAAAATAGTCCAGGAATTTATATATAAATTCTAGTCGTACTTTATCAAAGGCCTTTTCAAAGTCAGCAATGAATATCAGGCCTGGTTTCCCAGATTTTTTCATAGTGTTCTATTGTTTCCAGTACTTGCCTTATATTATCTCCAAAGTATCGTCCATGTAAAAAACCTGTCTGATTAGGATGAATAATATCCGACAATACCTTTTTAATTCTATGCATTTTGGTCCTTTTTTTTGCATCACGACACTAAAGTTTAAGGGGCCTCCAGGTTTTTAGATAGACTGGACCTTTATACTTACCACCTGGGTCCTGTTTCAGTAATAGTGAAATCAGACCTTCTTGCTGAGTACCTAAAAGTTAAACGTTTTTAAAAGAAGTGGTTAAAATATGCTAAATAGTGGATCTTTGAGAAGATCAAAAAAGGTTTCATATACCTCAACCTGTTACACCTACCAGCCCTGGAGTTTTCCCTGGCCTAAAGGCTTTAATTACATCAAGAAGTTCCTCTGCAATTTGGCCCTCACACAAGTCTTTCTGTACAGCTGTTAATTTTAGTTATTAGAAAAACAATCCTTACAGTTAACTTCAGTTAGTGGAGATGGAGGAGTCTGAAAAGAGAACATATGCTTAAAGTACTTTGCTTCCTCTTTCAAAATATTATTTGGTGAATCATGGAAACCTCTGTTATTTGTAACAAGTTTCTGTAAATTCTTCTTGGTAGATTTTCTATGTTGAAGATTCAAAAATAATTTGGTGCATTTTTCACAATTCACAATTTTCCATCCAATTCCCTTTATTATATATATATTGTACTTGATCGTTCCCAAATAAGTTCCTCCATTTCTTGTTTTTCCTCCAATTTATTCTGTGCCTCAATGGTACCGTTTTAATTGCTATCCATCTGTACTGTTATTTCCGCTATTTCCTTTGTTAATATGAACTATTTTGACTGAAATTGCTTTTGTTATAGAGATGAGTACTGAATTGCATGGCCTCTAAGGGCACATTTAAAAGTGTCCCATACAATAAGGGGATCTGCTGTATCCATTTTATGCAAGAAAAGTAAGTTATAAAATCCTGTGTCTTGGTTAGAAACAAGTTGTCATCCAACAGGCTTTGATTCAATTTCCAATATCCACGTGGAAATTCTGTAAGAGTAATGTGGATGCCAACTATTTGATGGTCCGACCGCATTCTGCCGCCTATCAATACTTTGTAACTTTTGGTGCGCGAAGGACACAAGGAAGTAGTCGAGTCTACTAGCTTTATTAAGTATATCTCACTAGGTCGTCATATATCCACTAGTTCTAATGTGTCCATGATATTTGCACGAGGGTGATAGTTTGTAATGTGATTTCCTTTACGATCCATTAGAGTACTTAAGACTATTATAATCTCCCACCATAGTAAGTCATTTGTTACTTGTGAGTTCGATAGATTTGTATATATATTTTAAAAGAAGTGTGGATCGTCATTATTTGGACCATATAGATTAATTAACCAAATCTGTTTATCGTCCAATAGCATATATTTTTTTAAATGATCCACCTTCCTATCGGATGATTTCACTTTTAATTCACGTTAGTTGACAACTCAAATCAAAACTAGACCGGTTTTTTTTTTGCCCAGTGGCACAGCTTTTACACTCCAGTCTACAGTATATAGGACCTGCTAACCTCACCAGAACAAGCCTTGACATATCACCAGAACAAGCACCAAGCAATCAACATCATCAGATATTAAAATAGGTTAAAACATATTCCACATGATTTGTTAAGTGTTGAATCTTCCAGCTGACTTTTGTTGACAGGCTGCTGTTTCTGTTGTAACAAAATGCTAAACTTAACACTAAAAAAATTGACAACAATGTTGTAACTAAGGGAAAGGGTTCCCACATTTATTTATGAATCTACTGAAACATTTTCAAGAAATTACTGATATGCTACCTTTGTTTATTTCTTGATTCATTTATTTAAAAAAAGGAAATGAACAACCTTGCATAATGCACGTGGAGAGAAAAGACAGTTACCCAACATAATCTTTACAAAGTAAGAAATCACCACAATGACCTCGTCACTTCATGTCATTATGACCTCATCATTTCATGTCATTATGACCTCATCATTTCATGTCATTATGCCCTCATCATTTCATGTCATTATGACCTCATAATTTCATGTCATTATGACCTCATCATTTCATGTCATTATGACCTCATCATTTCATGTCATTATGACCTCATCATTTCATGTCATTATGACCTCATCATTTCATGTCATTATGACCTCATCATTTCATGTCATTATGACCTCATCATTTCATGTCATTATGACCTCATGTGCAGGTCACTCTGCAGCAAAGAGTTTAACTGGAGTGCAACGCTAGGGCCCGTTTCCTAGACACTGATTAAGCAAAGCCCTGGACTAAAATATGATTTCAATGGGTATTTTTAGTTCTAGGGTTAAGCCTAATATGTGTCCATGAAAACCAGCCCTTAAAGAACTAGGTGGGCCTAACAGTTCGACGCCAGACATTATCAACTTTTTTGCTCGTCATGAAAGCAGAATAGGACAGAGGAAGCCTGGTCCCAGATCTGTTTGTGCTATCATGTCAACTCCTTGTCAATTTAATTGTCATGACGTCATGCCAAAAGATTCTGTTTGTTTCCATGAGGAGAAACAGACTGTCGGACAGAACCAGGCCACAACAGCAGAGACACTGATGATTCTAGTGTGGATCAATCAACATCACCTGGTCCCAGACCTGTTTGTGCTAACATGTCAACTCCCTGTCACTCACTCATCACGGTTGGGGTCAATTCCATTCCATTCCAAATCCAGTCAATACAGAGAGTAAAACAAATTCCAATTCCACATTTTCCTCATTGAAAAGCATTGGAGATATATGGAATTGGAATTTCAGTGTACTTCCTGAACCGACTGGAATTTAAAATGGAATTGACCCCAACCCTGCCATTGTCATGACAAACACTGGAATCAGGCTAGAATCAACAACACGTTTAGATTTAGACAGGGTCAACCAAACCGTGGTGTTTTATGATGCAGGGTGGTGGTGGTGACAGAACTCAAAGCTGCTATAGGCGTTGATCCAAGCGCTACAGTTTCAAACCACCCTGTTCAGTAAAAATAAGCGTTGTGGGCCAGCAAACACTGTGTAAAACTCACAGGCCCTTTGGTTTCACGGTCTGAACGTCTGACTGAGTGAGAAAAACAATAAACAAAACATGGAAATTAATCCTGGAATGCAGGACGAATGGCACCCTTTTCCCTATTTAGTGCACTACTTATGATCAAGGCCCTGGGCACCATAGAGGGAATAGGGTACCATTTGGGATACAACCTTGGGAGTTGTGATGGATGGACAAAGCAAAAGGTCTGGCTATTGACAGTTCAATTCAAGAAGAACAATCAAACTAGAATTATTCAAAAACATTTACCACTCATCATCATCAGTTAAATCATCGTGAGTGTTAAAAGGACCAAACCACCAGTTGGGTTTTATTAAAAGTCCCCTCTCAAGTACTTTTCTCAGGAGGCCAGCCAGACAGGATTCTTCTTCTTTATTTTTGTGGTGTGGGGGGGGGGGGAGGGGGGGGGTGTGTGACGCCAAAACAACATTAGAATCATCAACTCATTCTAGCTCTGTGGTAGTACCCACTGCAGTTCAACTCACCGTGACCTCTAACCTTAGAAGGCAAATCAATCACTTTTTAAAACGAGGCCAGTATAAACAAATCAAAAGTCATCATGGTTAGGACTGGGGGGAACCCCCCCCCCCTCCAAGCCCAGGCAGAATGAAAACTAAAATAAAGTCCAGTCCAGTCATGAGACAGGAGACGCCCCCCGCATTGCCCCTGGTCCCTTGTTAGGGGGTTGAGCTCTGGCACAGGGTGTATTCACTAGGAAACCAAACCGAACAAAAACAGGGTGAGGGACCTACCTGATTTGGTAAAAAAAAAAAAAAAAAAAGATTTCAGTTTCAAAAACGTTTCGCTACGCTGTGCACTAATGAATACACCCCTGGCGAAGACGATGAGAGCTCCCGTGGGGTGTGGCGAGGGCAGGGGGGACGTCCTGCTAAATGTAGAACTGGTGCAGAGCCAGCTGGTCCATAAAGGGTCTGACCAGGTTGTCTGTCGCGAAGTAGAACACCAAGCCAAAGAAGATGGAGATGGGGAGAGCAGGGAGGGCCTTCTTAAAGATGGCCAGGAGAAGAAGAGTCAAACACAGGCCCTGGAGAGAGGAGAGGAGAGACACAGAGAGAGAGACACAGAGAGACAGAGAGAGAGACAGAGAGATACAGAGACAGAGAGAGACAGAGAGAGAGACACAGAGAGAGAGAGAGAGAGACAGAGAGAGAGAGAGAGAGAGAGAGAGAGAGAGAGAGAGAGAGAGAGAGAGAGAGAGAGAGAGAGAGAGAGAGAGAGAGAGAGAGAGAGAGAGCTTTGTTTATTATCTATACACAGGCCCTGGAGGGGAGGAAGACAAATAATCATGGAAATACAACCCATTTTTATGTCCATTTATTTTCCCTTTTTGTACTTTAACTATTTGCACATCGTTACAACACTGTATATAACATAATATGACATTTACATTTTTTTGAGAGTGTGATGTTAACTGTTAAATTTTTGTATTGTTTATTTCACTTTTGTTTATCATCTATTTCACTTCCTTTGGCAATGTAAAGATAAGTTTCCCATGGCAATAAAGCCCCTTGAACTGACAGAGAGAGAGAACAGTCTGACAAGCATTAAAACACAGAAGCGATGGAGAGCTAAACAGACCCATCATGAAGAACTAGGGATTATAATGACTCACGATGAGTATGGCTACGAAGCTGGCCAGAGTGGTGTTCCAGTCTCCACTAGCCGCAGCTGAGGCCTTCCCCACCAGCATGCTGTAGAAGATGAAGTCTCCTAGACCCAGCTTCACTCCCCCTGGGAAACACACACAGAACCACGTTACTACACATTCGCAGGACCCCAGTACATGTCAGACATGCTTTTAAAGTTATGTACCCAGTAGGTCCCTCAGGTCCTCTGGCACTGGCCTTTTAACTACCCCAAAGCCTTGGACCAAGAGGCATGGAGAGGCAGCCTTTAGTTACTATGCCCAGCCTCTGGATAGCCTGCCAAGAACCTGAGGGGGGCTAAACTGGACCAAGAGGCATGAGAGCAGCCTTTGCCTAATGGTTCCCAGCCTCAATAGCCGCAGACTGAGGCTAACACCAGAGGAGAGAGGAAGCTTATCTATGACCCCAGCTTCTCTGGAAACATCCAAGAACCTGTCTAACTGGACCCAGACATGCAGACAGCTTTTAGTTTACCATGTCCCTCAGGTCCTCTGGACTGCCTTTTAACCTAGCTCCAAAGCTGGACCAAGAGGCATGGAGAGGCAGCCTTTAGTTACTATGCCCCCAGCCTCTGGAATAGCCTGCCGAGAACCTGATGGGGGCTGAAACTGGACCAAGAGGCATGGAGAGGCAGCCTTTAGATTACTATGCCCCCAGCCTCTGAATAGCCTGCCAGAGAACCTGATGGGGGCTGAAACTGGACCAAGAGGCAATGGAGAGGCAGCCTTTAGTTTACTATGCCCCCAGCCTCTGGACATAGCCTGAGAACCTGAGGGGGCTGAAACAGGACCAAGAGGGCCTGGAGAGGCCAGCCTTTAGTTACTATGCCCCCAGCCTCTGGAATAGCCTGCCAGAGAACCTGAGGGGGGCTGAAACTGGACAAGGGGGGCTTGAGTTACTATGCCCCAAGCCTCGGAATAGGAAACCTGGGGGAACTGGACAGATTTAAAAAGAGATCTTAAAACATCTTTTTGCTTTGCGTTTCCTCAGGAGCTTTTTAGTCGTTCAGTTTGTCATTCTTTTGTTTTTAACTTATGTTTGTAGTAAATATTTCAGATTTTATTTTCATTGTTTTTTTTCCTGTAAAGCACATTGTGTTGCATTCCATGTCTGAAATGTGCTGTATAAATAAAGCTTGATTTGATTTGTAACCCTAACCCTGTAACCCAGTTACCCTAACCCCAACCCCGTTACCCTAACCCCATACCCTAATTCCAATTCCTAACCCTGTAACCCTAATAACAAACCCTAACTCTGTAACCATAACCCCGTTACCCTAACCCTAATTCCAAACCCTAACCCTGTTACTAGGGCTGTCCCAACAAAACAAAAAATCTTCGTAGACCGAAAGTCGTCTCTTCTTTCCACCAATTGATTGGTCAACGTGTATTTTTCCATATATAGACGACACACCCCATGTGTTTTAATAAAATCCACTATAGGCATCGAGCTTGTCTGATGCTTTTAAGCTTGATGAAATAAGACAAAAATCAGGTGCGTGTCCTTACTCAACTTTGACAGGAGCGCTCCAAACAAAAGACAACGACTAAATTGACAGAACTCATAAATGGAATGAAATAAACAAGACTGGAATAATAATAATGAATGCAGTAACAGAAATTACCATAAACAAAGTAACAAACGTTGTAGATTTGGCCTCTGGAGGCTCTGCAATAGCATCACACCCTCCATATGGTGCCTCCGACCACACTTTCAGATCAAGCATAAATTGGCTTTTAGTCTAGGCCTCCACAATGGATTAGTTCACTGAGATGGGTATATATATATATATATATATATATATATATATATATATATATATATATATATATATATATATATATATATATATATATATATATATATATATATACAGTACCAGTCAAAAGTTTGGACACACCTACTCATTCCAGGGTTTTCCTATATTTTTCCTATTTTCTCCATTGTAGAATAATAGTGAAGACATCAAAACTATGAAATAACACATATGCAATCATGTAGTAACCAATCAAATCAAAATATATTTTATATTTGAGATTCTTCAAAGTAGCCACCCTTTGCCTTGATGACAGCTTTGCACACTCTTGGCATTCTCTCAACCAGCTTCATGAGGTAGTCACCTGGAATGCATTTCAATTAACAGGTGTGCCTTCTTAAAAGTTAATTTGTGGAATTTATTTCCTCCTTAATGTGTTTGAGCCAATCAGTTGTGTTGTGACAAGGTAGGGGTGGTATACAGAAGATTTGGTAAAAGACCAAGTGCATATTATGGCAAGAACAGCTCAAATAAGCAAAGAGAAATGACAGTCCATCATTACTTTAAGACATGAAGGTCAGTCAATACGGAACATTTCAAGAACTTTGAAAGTGTCTTCAAGTGTAGTCGCAAAAACCATCAAGCGCTATGATGAAACTGGCTCTTATGAGGACCGCCACAGGAAAGGATGACCCAGAGTTACCTCTGCTGCAGAGGATAAGTTCATTAGAGTTACCAGCCTCAGAAATTGCAGCCCAAATAAATTAGTAACAGGCTACCGAGTGGCGTCAGCGGTCTAAGGCACTGCATCTCAGTGCTTGAGGCGTCACTACAGACCCCCTGGTTCGATTCCAGGCTGTATCACAACCGGCCGTGATTGGGAGTCCCATAGGGCGGCACACAATTGGCCCAGCGTCGTCCGGGTTTGGCCGGTGTAGGCCGTCATTGTAAATAAGAATTTGTTCTTAACTGACTTGCCTAGTTAAATAAAGGTAAAATAAAAAATTAAATAAAACAGACAACTCAACATCAACTGTTCAGAGGAGACTGCGTGAATCAGGCCTTCATGGTCGAATTGCTGCAAAGAAACCACTACTAAAGGACACCAATAAGAAGAAGAGACCTGCTTGGGCCAAGAAACACAAGCAATGGCCATTACACCGGTGGAAATCTGTCCTTTGGTCCAAATTGGAGAATTTTCATTCCAACTGCCGTGTCTTTGTGAGACGCAGAGTAGGTGAACGGATGATCTCCACATGTGTATTTCCCACCGTGAAGCATGGAGGAGGAGGTGTGATGGTGTGGGGGTGCTTTCCTGGTGACACTGTCTGTGATTTATTTAGAATTCAAGGCACACTTAACCAGCATGGCTACCACAGCATTCTGCAGCGATACGCCATCCCATCTGGTTTGGGCTTAGTGGAACTATCATGACCCAACACACCTCCAGGCTGTGTAAGGGCTATTTGACCAAGGAGAGTGATGGAGTGCTTCATCAGATGACCTGGCCTCCACAAACACCCGACCTCAACCTAATTGAGATGGTTTGGGATGAGTTGGACCGCAGAGTGAAGGAAAAGCAGCCAACAAATGAATTCAAAATGAAAAGCTGAAATGTCTTGAATCAATAAGTGTTCAAGCCCTTTGTTATGGCAAGCCTAAATAAGTTCAGGAGTAACATTTTGCAAGTTGCATGGACTCACTCTGTGTGCAATAATCTCTGTACCCCACACATACAATTATCTGTAAGATCCCTAAGTCCAGCAATTAATGTCAAACACAGATTCAACCACAAAGACCAGGGAGGTTTTCCAATGCCTCGCAAAGAATGGCACCTATTGGTAAATGGTTTTTTTTTAAAAGGCAGACATTGAATATCCCTTTGAGCATGGGGAAGTTATTAATTACACTTGGGATGGTGTATCAATACACCCAGTCACTACAAAGATAGAGGCGTCCTTTCCTAACTCAGTTGCAGGAGAGGAAGGAAACCGCTCAGGGATTTTACCATGAGGCCAATGGTGACTTTAAAACAGTTACAGAGTGTAATTGCTGTGATAGGAGAAAACTGAGGATGGATCAACAACATTGTAGTTACTCCACAATACTAACCTAAATGACAGAGTGAAAAGAAGGAAGCCTGTACAGAATAAAAATATTCCAAAACATGCATCCTGTTTGCAACTAGGCACTAAAGTAATACTGCAAAAAATGTGGCAAAGCAATTAACTTTTTGTCCTGAATACAAAGTGTTATGTCTCCATATTTTCAAGCCTAGTGGTGGCTGCAACATGTTATGGGTATTCTTGTAATTGTTAAGGACTGGGGAGTTTTTCAGGATAAAAAATAAACGGAATGGAGCTAAGCACAGGGAAAATCCTAGAGGAAAACCTGGTTCAGTCTGCTTTTCACCAGACACTGGAAGATAAATTCACCTTTCAGCAGGACAATAACCTAAAACACAAGGCCAAATCTACACTGGAGTTGGTTACCAAGAAGACAGTAAAATGTTCCTGAGTGGCCGAGTTCCAGTTTTGACTTAAATCTGCTTGGAAATCTATGGCAAGACCTGAAAATTGCTGTCTAGCAATGATCCCCAACATCTTGACAGAGCTTGAAGAATCTTTAAAAGAATAATGGTTAATGTTTCACAATCCAGGTGTGGAAAGCTCTTAGAGACTTACCCAGAAAGACTCACAGCTGTAATCGCCGCCCAAGGTGATTCTAACATGTATTGACTAAGAGGCTTGAATACTTATGTAAATCAAGATATATTAGTGTTTTATTTTTCATTAATATCTTTACAAAATGTTAGAATTTTTCTTCCACTTTGATATGAGTATTTTGTGTAGATCGTTGACAACAAATTACAATTCAATCCATTTTAATCCCACTTTTTAACAACAGAATGTTGAAAAAGTCCATGGGTGTGAATACTTTCTGAAGGCACTGTATGTGAGAATGCTGTTCATTGACTACAGCTCAGCGTTCAACACCATAGTGCCCTCCAAGCTCATCACTAAGCTCAGGGCCCTGAACACCTCCCTCTGCAAATGGATCCTGGACTTTAACGGGCTGCCCCCAGGTGGTGAGGGTAGGCAACAACACATTCACCACACTGATCTTCAACACGCGCTTAGTCCCCTCCTGTACTCCCTGTTCACCCACGACAGTGGCCACGCACGACTCCAACACCACCATTACGTTTTGCTGACGACACGACGGTGGTTGGCCTGATCACCGACGACGATGAGACAGCCTATAGGGAGGAGGTCAGAGAGCTGGCAGTGTGTTGCCAGGACAACAACCTCTCCCTCAACGTCGGCAAGACAAAGAGCTGATCGTGGTCGAGAGCTTCAAATTCCTAGGTGTCCACATCACTAAGGAATTATCACGGTCCAAACACACCAACACAGTCGTGAAGAGAGTACAATAACACCTCTTCCCCCTCAGGAGGCTGAACACATTTGGCATGGGCCCTCAGGTCCTCAAAACGTTCTACAGCTGCACCATCGAGAGCACCTTGACTGGCTGCATCACCGCCTGGTATGGCAACTGCTCGGCATCCGACCGCAAGGCGCTACAGAGGGTAGTGCGTACGGCCCAGTACATCACTGGGGCCGAGCTCCCTGCCATCCAGGTGTCAGACTGCAGTCACCCTAGTCATAGTGTTCCCTCTGCTGCCGCACGGCAAGCGGTACCAATGCACCAAGTCTGGAACCAAAAGGACCCTGAACAGCTTCTACCCCCAAGCCATAAGACTGTTAACCAAAGCTACCCGGACTATCTGCATTGACCCTTTTTGCTCGACTCATCACATACTGTTCACCATCTATCCTGTTGCCTAGTCACTGTATATATATATATCTACCTCCATTACCTGGTACCGATGCACATCGACTCGGTACTGGTATTGTGTATTTATTCCTCGTGTTATAATTAGTTCTATATTTTTCTCCGCATTGGAAGTAAACATTTTACTGTGTGCCATAGACTAAACATTTTTCACCAAACTACACGGCTTTCAAAATCCTAACATCACCGAGTCTCTCATTTATCAACCGTCTTTCATGTAGTTTTTTTGTCTTGCCAACGTAGTGGTGGGCTAAACGATCTGGCACAGACGGGGGGGTCACAGACTACGAGATTCTGATGTGATTAGATTTAACGTTGCTAGAACGGCCTGTAGCTCAAAACAGCCTCAAAAGTTTTCAGTCAGACATTCACGCTTTGCCATAGAGTATACATTTTTCGCCAACATTTTTAATTGAATAACATTGCTTGTGAACTTCAGAGCTGTAACGATTTGACCGTTCGGTTAAAGGCAAATACAAAACACATACTAGTCTCCTGCTCCAGTCTACACATTCTGGGACTAGTCTCCTGCTCCAGTCTACACATTCTGGGACTAGTCTCCTGCTCCAGTCTACACATTCTGGGACTAGTCTCCTGCTCCAGTCTACACATTCTGGGACTAGTCTCCTGCTCCAGTCTACACATTCTGGGACTAGTCTCCTGCTCCCGTCTCCACATTCTGGGACTAGTCTCCTGCTCCAGTCTACACATTCTGGGACTAGTCTCCTGCTCCAGTCTACACATTCTGGGACTAGTCTCCTGCTCCAGTCTACACATTCTGGGACTAGTCTCCTGCTCCCGTCTACACATTCTGGGAGACGCGAAACAGCGTCATCTCACTGGCTTCTTCTCTGGCAACGTGTCGTTGCACATCTCACACTCCAGCAGCATTGCAGACTTTGTGCCAATCTTTTTTTTATATCGGGACATCTAGGACTGCCCAAAGACGGGATAGGTAGTCCTCAGATTGCGTCTCTGGCCCGCTCACATTAAACGAGCGTCGGTGACTGCCGCGCGCCCTGATTTGAAAAACGACATGGGGATTGTTTACAAATACAGTTGTGTTTATTGTTACTGTTCAGTTCTGTACTCACGCTCCTCATCGTCCTCATCGTCCATTACGGGTGGTCTGGCAGAGGGGAGCTGTTGGATCTCCCGTCGGGTCTCGTCTGTGGACTGGAGGGGTCCCAGCTGATGCTCTTGATGCCCCATCCAGTTAGGGGTGAACCCTCCGTCATCCTCTGGGGGGCTGAGAGGGGCCGGGCCCAGAGCCAGGGCTGAAGGGGGGGGGGGAGAGAATAATTCAGATATTTTTAAAAATACTGGAGATGCCATAAAAAGAGTCATGTTTTGTGGTGCAACTGTGGCCAGCGATGGAGGGGCTGCTGATGGGAGGGTAGAAAATCATTACGATATTACTAAAACACTTAAGAAAATAGTCATATTTTGGGGTGCAAGTGAGGCCAGGACTAGGGGGGGGGGGGCTGAAGAGGAGGGTAGAGAGGAATTTAAATAATAAACCTAGCTCCAGACTCACATTGACTCTCAGCCTGAGTGATGGGGGCCTCTGTTGAGTTCTTCCTGGTCATTGGTCTGTGTCCGAGGCCAGTGTCTGCCATGTTGACCAGCCACACCATGGTTGCTGGGAATGGAGGGATAGATTGGTACAGTCGATGTTACTCGGCAGCTATGGGCATTAAATGTTTGAGACAAACAACATCAGACAGCCACAATATCGTAACTGTGCGCCAGAATCACTGACTGCCTGAAAGCCTGTGCTAGCTTGTGAAAACATATAGCATAGATAATAACAAATCAGTTTCCATCAATGATATGTACCATATCCAACAATGATATGTAACAATACCATATCCATCAATGATATGTAACAATACCATATCCATCAATGATATGTAACAATACCATATCCATCAATGATATGTAACAATACCATATCCATCAATGATATGTAACAATACCATATCCATCAATGATATGTATCAATACCATATCCATCAATGATATGTAACAATACCATATCCATCAATGATATGTAAATACCAATCACCATGATATTACTCCATTCCATCATGATATGTAACAATACCATATCCATCAATGATATGTAACAATACCATATCCATCAATGATATGTAACAATACCATATCCATCAATGATATGTAACAATACCATATCCATCAATGATATGTAACAATACCATATCCATCAATGACCTGCCACTGGCATTACACAAAGCCTGTGTGTCCATGTATGCTGATGATTCAACCATATACCCATCAGCAAACCACAGCTAATGAAGTCACTGAAACCCTTAACAAAGAGTTGCAGTCTGTTTTGAAATGGGTGGCCAGAATAAACTGGTCCTGAACATCTCTAAAATTAAGAGCAATTGTATTCGTACAAATCATTCCCTAAGCTTTAGACCCCAGCTGAATCTGGTAATGAATGGTGTGGCTGTTTGAACAAGTTGAGGAGACTAAATTACTTAGTGTTACCTTAGATTGTAAACTATCATGGTCAAAACATATAGATTCAGTGGTTGTAAAGATGGGGAGAGGTCTGTCCGTAATAAAGAGATGCTCTGCTTTTCTGACACCCCATTCCACAAAGCAAGTTCTGCAGGCTCATGTTTTGTCTTATCTTGATTATTGTCCAGTCGTGTGGTCGAGTGCTGCAAGGAAAGACCTTGTTAAGCTGCAGCTGGCCCAGAACAGAGCGGCACGTCTTGCTCTTCATTGTAATCAGAGGGCTAATATTAATACTATGCATGCCAGTCTCTCTTGGCTAAGAGTTGAGGAGAGACTGACTGCATCACTTCTTCTTTTTATAAGAAACATTCATGTGTTAAAAATTCCAAATTGTTTGCGTCGTCAACTTACACACAGCTCTGACACAAACACTTACCCCACCAGACATGCCACCAGGGGTCTTTTCACAGTCCCCAAATCCAGAACAAATTCAAGAGAGCGTACAGTATTATATAGAGCCATTATTGCATGCAACTCCATTCCACCTCATATTGCTCAAGTTAAACAATTTAAAGGCAATGCTACCAAATACTAATTGAGTGTATGTAAACTTCTGACCCACTGGGAATGTGATTAAATAAATAAAAGCTGAAATAAATCACTCTCTACTATTATTCTGACATTTCACATTCTTAAAATAAAGTGGTGATCCTAACTGACCTAAGACAGGGAATTTTTACTATGATTAAATGTCAGGAATTGTGAAAAACTGAGTTTAAATGTATTTGGCTAAGGTGTATGTAGACTTCCGACTTCAACTGTAAATAACATTCTATTGGTTAGAAGAATTTTGTATAATAATTTAAATTGGAAAAGTATTTTTTTGTTTTGAATCTGGCGTCATTTTGCGTATCAGCTCATAAACCATTTGCCATGGAATCGGTACGTCAAAAATCTCTTCCCAACTATTTTGCAATCTATATGGGACGGCTGTCAATCCTTTGGTCCTTAAATTAAACTGGTATACTTTCTTATTTATCACAGTTTTCTTTAACCAATTATGTTCTTTAATGCGGCCGACAGACAAGTTCCTTACTTTCTCCCCCTTCCACTTGCCTCTTCCATTTTTGCGGTAAGGCTGCAATTATTTGGTCGTAATTTTGGGTAGAGCAGACATTTCCATATGTTTTTGTTAGCTGCATGTGCGACATAACTCCACCAGTCCTTCCTATGATATCATTTACGAAGATTATACATTGTTAAAAAAAAAAAAAATTGTTTTTTTATCAATTCGTATATTTGAGTTTAACCACAATATTTGTTGCATTATTTGTTCTGTCGTTTCTGGAGGATTAAATTGAAATTGCAACCAACTTTCTATGGCTTGTTTTAGAAATAGTGATATTTGGGAGATGATTTCCTTTTTAAATAACTGAAAGTGAGAGGTTGTAATCTGAATAAAGGGAAAAAGGCCATTATTGAACATGGGGTGAGACAATCTTACTAATTTGCTAGAGAACCAGTTCGGATTTAAGTATAACTTTTGTATGACTGAAGCTTTTAGTGATAGGTCTAATGCTTTAATATTTAATCATTTCTGCCCTCCGAATTCATATTCATTATATATATAGGCCCGTTTAATTTTGTCTGGCTTGCCGTTCCAAATAAAATGGAATATTTTTCTCTCATATAATTTTTTTAAAAACTGTTCGCTAGGCGTAGGCAAGACCATAAGCAAATAGGTAAACTGGGATAATACTAAAGAGTTTCTTAAGGGTGATTTTTCCACAAATTGACAGGTAATTTACCTTTCCATGGTAGCAAGATCTTATCTATTTTTGCTAACTTTCTATTAAAATGTATTGAAGTGAGATAATTTATTTCCTTTGGGATATGTATTCCGAGTATGTCCACATCACCATCAGACCATTTTATTGGTAAACTACATGGTAATGTAAAATTTTTATTTTTTAGTGATCCAATACGTAATATAGTACATTTGTCATAATTTGGTTGTAATCCAGAGAGGTTAGAAAATGTATCTAGATCCTCTATGAGGCTGTGGAGGGATTCAAATTGTGGATTTAAAAGAAAACATGAATCATCAGCGTACAATGACACCTTTATTTTTAAGCCCTGGATTTCTAATCCCTTGATATTATTGTTGGATCTGATTTTAATAGCTAACATTTCGATGGCCATAATAAATAGATATCCCGATAGTGGACAACCTTGTTTCACTCCTCTTGACAGTTTAAAACTTTGAGAAATAGCCATTATTTACTATTTTACACCTAGGGTTACTATACATGATTTTAACCCATTTTATAAGAGATTCTCCAAAATTGAAATGCTCCAGGCATTTACATATGAACTCCAGTCGTACTTTATCAAAAGCCTTTTCAAAGTCAGCTATGAATAGCAGGCCTGGTGTCTGATAATCTACCATTTACATAGGAGTGGTTAAAAACATGCTAATAACGGTCCTAATAATATATCAAAAAAGGTTTGGTGTACCTCGACTGGTATGCCATCCAACCCTGGAGTTTTCCCGGACTTAAAGTCTTTAATTGCGTCCAGAAGTTCCTCCTCTGTAATTTCACCTTCACATGAGTCTTTCTGTATGGCTGTTAATTTTACATTATCAATAGAAAAATAATCCATACAATTAACTTCAGTTAGAGGAGATGGAGGCGACTGAAACGAAAACATCTGCACCATCGTGTTCGAGAGTCTGATCTTTCCATAATAGTTTGTAGGCTAAACCACTCTAGCTCCGTCACCGCGGATGTGGCGGATTGAGATGCAGCCCATGCAAAAAAAAAAAACAGATATCGCTTAAACTGATGGATTTTGATGGGGATTTCTTTACGATGCTAATAACATTTCTGCGGGGGCACGAACAAACACCTCTAGGTTAAAACCACTTCAAATCAGTGTAGATGAAGTGGAGGAGACGGGTTGAACAAGGATTTTCAAGCCTCGAGACAATGGAGACATGGATTGTGTATGTGTGCCATTCAGAGGGTGAACGGGCAAGACAAAATATTTAAGTGCCTTTGAACGAGGTACGGTAGAAGTTGCCAGGCACACTGGTTTGTGTCAAGAACTGCAACGCTGCTGGGTTTTTTCACACTCAACAGTTTCAAGTGTGTATCAAGAACGGTCCACCACCCAAATGACATCCAGCCAACTTGACACAATCATAGCTTTCACCTGGTCAGTCTATGTCATGGAAAGAGCAGGTGTTCCTAATGTTTTGTATACATGTAATACAGGTGTGTACAAGCGTTGAGGTGGGAGGCGTAATGTGTGCCTTACAGGAGTAGATGAGAGCAGGGAAGATGGGTTCGTTCCTCTCCTGAGCAGTCTCCACTAGGATACGTAGCGGACCTTTGGGACAGAGCACTGCTAGCAGATCTATGGAGGGAGAAACGGAGTCCGAATTCATTAGGGCACATCGTGGAAAAATGTTTTGCAACGGAAAATGAAAAACAGCCGTTTGTTATTGTACAGTTCAGATAACACACGGAAACAGGAAGAGGCTTTCTTCCATTTGGTGCCTAATGAATATGACTCATATAGAATAGTGTTGGAGCCAGAACAGAGGGCGCTTTGAGAGAGAGACCAAGTAGAAATACTTCATCTGAGTTAAAGATTGTCTGAGACTGACTGACTGGGTGTAAACTCTTTACCAACACCAACTATAGGGAGAAAACAGAGATGGAATCAGGACAAATATTGTTCAAGACAAATAGTGTTGGAACCCAAAACACAGGGCTCTTTGAGAGACAGACCAAGTAAAAATATTTCATCTGATTTAAAGATTTGCTGAGACTGGGTGGGTGAAACCTCAACACCAGCTATTCCTGGCTTCTTTCTGCACTTCGCTCACATAATATCTGTGGTCAGCATTGGACTGCTACAGCAAACTGACCACCGGCACTGTTACCTCCAATAAACCAAACCTAAACCAACCACACTGCTACCACAAGCTAACCACTTTTAGGTTAAATAAATCTACAAATGACTACTCCCGTCCTGGCCGTTATTCTCAGACAGTGGCTGCGTCCCAAATGCCACCCTATTCCCTATATAGTGCACTACTTTAGACCAGAGAATGGCACCCTATTCCCTATATAGTGCACTACTTTAGACCAGAGAATGGCACCCTATTCCCTATATAGTGCACTACTTTAGACCAGAGAATGGCACCCTATTCCCTATATAGTGCACTACTTTAGACCAGAGAATGGCACCCTATTCCCTATATAGTGCACTACTTTAGACCAGAGAATGGCACCCTATTCCCTATATAGTGCACTACTTTAGACCAGAGAATGCCACCCTATTCCCTATATAGTGCACTACTTTTGACCAGAGCACTATGGGCCCTGTATCTATGGGCTCTGGACAAAAGTAGTGCGCTATATAGGGAATAGGGTGGCATTTGGCACGCAGCCACCGCATGCGTAGCTACAGTCTCAGTGATAGACCTGTATATAACCCAAAGACTCACCATAGACAGATATAATAACAGACAGGATCAGCCAGGAGGTCCACTCAGACAGGTACTCACCATAGACAGATATAATAACAGACAGGATCAGCCAGGAGGTCCACTCAGACAGGTACTCACCATAGACAGATATAATAACAGACAGGATCAGCCAGGAGGTCCACTCAGGCAGGTACTCACCATAGACAGATATAACAGACAGGATCAGCCAGGAGGTCCACTCAGGCAGGTACTCACCATAGACAGATATAACAGCCAGGATCAGCCAGGCGGTCCACTCAGGCAGGTACTCACCATAGACAGATATAACAGCCAGGCGGTCCACTCAGGCAGGTACTCACCATAGACAGATATAACAGCCAGGATCAGCCAGGCGGTCCACTCAGGCAGGTACTCACCATAGACAGATATAACAGCCAGGATCAGCCAGGCGGTCCACTCAGGCAGGTACTCACCATAGACAGATATAATAACAGACAGGATCAGCCAGGAGGTCCACTCAGACAGGTACTCACCATAGACAGATATAATAACAGACAGGATCAGCCAGGAGGTCCACTCAGGCAGGTACTCACCATAGACAGATATAATAACAGACAGGATCAGCCAGGTGGTCCACTCAGGCAGGTACTCACCATAGACAGATATAACAGCCAGGATGAGCCAGGCGGTCCACTCAGGCAGGTACTTGATGAAGACCAGAGCCATGAGAGCAGAGATCATGATGAGGTAGGCCTGCTGCAGACGGAGGGGACCCTTCCAGTGGATACAGATCATCCCTACCACCCCGAAGTTCCAGACGATCACAGCCAGGGTGATCCAGTCCATCGCCACATTGTACGTCTTGAAGACTTCTCTGGAGGGCAGAGTGAGCAATGTTACACTTAAAGAGTACAGAAGGATCTGCCCAGTCACACACTTTACACAGCAGATCCACTGATGACTTGACTTATGGGATTGAAGAGAGACTAAGACTTGGAAGAATGAATGGACTCACTTGAGGTAGATGAAGGAGAAGAAGAACAGGAGGAGGAGAGAAGAGAGGAACAGCCAGCCTTGGATCACCTGTAGAGACACACACGAGATCAATAACAGGAGGAGGAGAGGAACAGCCAGCCTTGGATCACCTGCAGGGACACACAGAGATCAATAACAGGAGGAGGAGAGAAGAGAGGAACAGCCAGCCTTGGATCACCTGTAGAGACACACACAGATCAATAAGGCTAGGGCTGATTTCAAGGTGTTACTGCTAACCTACAAAGCATTACATGGGCTTGCTCCTACCTATCTCTCCGATTTGGTCCTGCCGTACATACCTACACGTACGCTACGGTCACAAGACGCAGGCCTCCTTATTGTCCCTAGACTTTCTAAGCAAACAGCTGGAGGCAGGGCTTTCTCCTATAGAGCTAATTTTTTATGGGATGTTTGTTTTTTTATCAATGTGAAAGACGCAGACTCGGTCTCGACCTTTAAGTCTTTACTGAAGACTCATCTCTTCAGTAGGTCCTATGATTGAGTGTAGTCTGGCCCAGGGGTGCCAAGGTGAACGGAAAGGCACTGGAGCGACGAACCGCCCTTGCTGTCTCTGCCTGGCCGGCTCCCCTCTCTCCACTGGGATTCTCTGCCTCTGACCCTGTTACGGGGGCTGAGTCACTGGCTTACTAGTGCTCTTCCATGCCGTCCCTAGGATGGGTGCATCACTTGAGTGGGTTGAGTCACTGACGTGATCTTCCTGTCAGGTTTGTCGCCCCCTTGGGCTCGTGCGGTGGAGGAGATCTTTGTGGGCTATACTCAGCCTTGTCTCAGGGTAGTAGGTTGGTGGGCTATACTCAGCCTTGTCTCAGGGTAGTAGGTTGGTGGTCTGTTGATATCCCTCTGGTGGTGTGGGGGCTGTGCTTTGACAAAGTGGGTGGGGTTATATCCTGCCTGGTTGGCCCTGTCTGGGGGTTTCGTCGGACGGTGCCACAGTGTCCCCCGACCCCCCCGTCTCAGCCTCCAGTATCTATGCTGCAATAGTCTATGTGCCGGGGGGCTAGGGTCAGTCTGTTATATCTGGTGTTATTCTCCTGTCTTATCCGGTCCTGTGTGAATTTAAGTATGCTCACTCTAATTCTCTCTCTCCCTCCCTCCCCTCCCGGAGGACCTGAGCCCTAGGACCATGCCTCAGGACTACCTGGCCTGATGACTCCTGGCTGTCCCCAGTCCACCTGGTCCTCTTTCCCTCCCCTCCCAGAGGACCTGAGCCCTAGGACCATGCCTCAGGACTACCTGGCCTGATGACTCCTGGCTGTCCCCAGTCCACCTGGTCCTCTTTCCCTCCCCTCCCGGAGGACCTGAGCCCTAGGACCATGCCTCAGGACTACCTGGCCGGATGACTCCTGGCTGTCCCCAGTCCACCTGGTCGTGCTGCTGCTCCAGTTTCCACTGTTCTGCCTGCGGCTATGGAACCCTGACCTGTTCACCGGACGTGCTACCTTGTCCCAGACCTGCTGTTTTCAACTCTCTCTCTCTACCGCACCTGCTATTTCAACCTCTAAATGCCCGGCTATGAAAAGCCAAGTGACATTTACTCATGATGTACTGACCTGTTGCAACCTCTACAACCACTGATTATTATTTGACCCTGCTGGACATCTATGAACGTTTGAACATCTTGGAGAACAATCTGTCCTTAATGGCCATGTACTGTTATAATCTCCACCCGGCACAGCCAGAAGGGGACTGGCCACCCCTCAGAGCCTGGTTCCTCTCTAGGTTTCTTCCTAGGTTCCTGCCTTTCTAGGGAGTTTTTCCTAGCCACCGTGCTTCTACATCTGCATTGCTGCTGTTTGGGGTTTTAGGCAGAGTTTCTGTATAAGCACTTTGTGACATCTGCTGATGTAAAAAGGGCTTTATAAATACATTTGATCGATTTTTCATTTACCTTTATTTAACTAGGCAAGTCAGTTAAGAACAAATTCTTATTTACAATGACGGCCTACACCGGCCAAACCCGGACGACGCTGGGCCAATTGTGCGCCGCCCCTATGGGACTCCCAATCACGGCCGGTTGTGATACAGCCTGGAATCGAACCGGGGGGTCTGTAGTGACGCTTCGAGCACTGAGATGCAGTGCCTTAGACCGCTGCGCCACTCTTGGAGCCCCATTGGGATTGATTGAACAGCAAACTGGCTGTATACATGTTTAGTATGTCACTGTATCTACACACACACAGAGCACTGAAACATACTGTGATGAGTGACAACAGTGTGTTCCTGAGGCACCAAGCGGAAGAAAACGGACTGAGAAACGGACGACTTCCTGGACTTGGTCCATCAAGACCAGGAAGTAAAAATGTTATCATACTTTCGTTTTTTTCTGTTGCAAAATGATTTACTTTGTGTGGCCTAATGAATACAACCCTGCCGGCATTGTCAGAGCAGCATATCTCTTACCCTGTAGAAGCGATACTTATATAGCAGCATATCTTACCCTGTAGAAGCGATACTTATATAGCAGCATATCTTACCCTGTAGAAGCGATACTTGTATAGCAGCATATCTCTTACCCTGTAGAAGCGGTACTTGTATAGCAGCATATCTCTTACCCTGTAGAAGCGGTACTTGTATAGCAGCACCAGCACCATAGTCATCACTATGATGACGCTGATCATGATGGTGGCGTTGAGGACTGAGTTCAGGGCTCGCTGACCTATTGTGTCTGTATCCTCAGGGAACGGGGTGTAGATCCTGGACAACACATCACATATCAGACAGGTATCAAGATCCTGGACAACACATCACATATCAGACAGGCATCAAGATCCTGGACAACTCATACAGAAGATTAGACTCATCGCATTAGATAACATTACATTACAGAAAATATTTTACATTACAGTGTCAGACAACCATCAGAAATACTCAAACACCATCCTATCATCATCATCATCATTATCTTCTCTGTGTTCCAATCTGGAGCCTTGTCTCAGGGTTAGGTCGCCAGAACGTCGTCGGTACTCACAGCCTCTGTCCATCGTTGTGGGTGTAGAAGCTGACGGACTTGATGGTTGCCACGACGACCACCATGCAGAGCGTGACGGGGACGAAGAGCATGATGACGTGTTTGGCCCCGTACTTCAGCGTCAGTTCCTCATCTTCGTCTTCCTCACTCTCTACCACCTGGGGCGGGCGTCGTGGGGGAGCTGTGGAGGGGGGCTGTCCGTTCTGCTCCGCCCCTCCACCCCTGGACCGCACCCCCGTCACCCCAAGCTCAGGGTGCTGGTTCTGGGTTGGCACTGGAGCCTCAGTCGCCTGGAGAGGAACAGAGGGCCAGCCTTTCAGTACACGGAAATATTTACATTCTAGTCATTTTAGCAGACGCTCTTGTCCAGATCGACTTAAAGGAGCAATTCGGGTTAAGTGCCTTGCTCAAGGGCACAGACAGGGCACAGACAGGTCACCTAGAAGGCTCGGGGATTTGAACCAGCGACCTTTCGGTTACTGGCCCAACGGAACCGCTAGGCTACCCGCCGCCAGAGTGTAATGCTTTAAAATTACAAAATAAAAGGTTTAAAAAAAACGACAGGGGAACAAATAAAAACACACTGATCAACATTTCTGTAATGTTTCATCTGCACGCACACCTATGGGGACAGTTTGCTACGTATCGGGCGTTACAGAAGAACATGGTAGGTCTATAGCCACAGGAGTTGGCAAGACAGTAATAACAGATCTGGGACCAGGCTACATCTCATTTCACTGAGTCAACAAAAACCCTCCCATTTATGAGGTAGGTAGTCACCACTTCACCAGTCCAGCCACCTTAGTGTGCGCAGAGCCACAGAATTAAATAGAACACTCTAGAGAGTTAGTTATATTGTATCTCTATGGGCCCGGGTTCCCAGGCGCAGATTAGTTCTGGAATACAAAGCGTCCTCCGTGAAGATTCTCCATCGAAAGTACTTTGAAGCCCGGACAGAGTGTTGCAGTCCCAAGGCTATCAAGGAAGCCTGGACAGAGTGTTGCAGTCCTGAGGCTGTCAGGGAAGCCTGGACAGAGTGTTGCAGTCCCGAGGCTGTCAAGGAAGCCCGGACAGAGTGTTGCAGTCCCGAGGCTGTCAAGGAAGCCTGGACAGAGTGTTGCAGTCCCGAGGCTGTCAAGGAAGCCTGGACAAAGTGTTGCAGTCCCGAGGCTGTCAAGGAAGCCCGAACAGAGCGTTGCAGTCCCGAGGCTGTCAAGGAAGCCCGAACAGAGCGTTGCAGTCCCGAGGCTGTCAAGGAAGCCCGAACAGAGCGTTGCAGTCCCGAGGCTGTCAAGGAAGCCTGGACAGAGTGTTGCAGTCCCGAGGCTGTCAGGACAGTTCAGACACGAGAGCCTTCACTTACTCCTGATTTTCTGAATAAAATAGGATCTGTGATTTCTAAAGGGGTTTCCTGGTTGAATAACTTCAATACCACAAGGAAGAATTGGCTCCACCGAACCGGTCACAGCCGCTATCCTTCACTGAAAGTGTGTAAGAACTGAGGTTGAGAGGGAGAGAGACTCTTTCCATCAGCGGAGAAGGTATGCACGTACCGCCTTTCATCAGCTGAGAAGGTATGCACGTACCGCCTTTCATCAGCTGAGAAGGTATGCACGTACCGCCTTTCATCAGCGGAGAAGGTATGCATGTACCGCCTTTCATCAGCTGAGAAGGTATGCATGTACCGCCTTTCATCAGCTGAGAAGGTATGCATGTACCACCTTTCATCAGCTGAGAAGGTATGCATGTACCGCCTTTCATCAGCTGAGAAGGTATGCACGTACCGCCTTTCATCAGCTGAGAAGGTATGCATGTACCGCCTTTCATCAGCGGAGAAGGTATGCATGTACCGCCTTTCATCAGCTGAGAAGGTATGCACGTACCGCCTTTCATCAGCTGAGAAGGTATGCATGTACCGCCTTTCATCAGCTGAGAAGGTATGCACGTACCGCCTTTCATCAGCTGAGAAGGTATGCATGTACCGCCTTTCATCAGCTGAGAAGGTATGCATGTACCGCCTTTCATCAGCTGAGAAGGTATGCATGTACCGCCTTTCATCAGCTGAGAAGGTATGCACGTACCGCCTTTCATCAGCTGAGAAGGTATGCATGTACCGCCTTTCATCAGCTGAGAAGGTATGCATGTACCGCCTTTCATCAGCTGAGAAGGTATGCATGTACCGCCTTTCATCAGCTGAGAACGTATGCATGTACCGCCTTTCATCAGCTGAGAAGGTATGCATGTACCGCCTTTCATCAGCTGAGAAGGTATGCACGTACCGCCTTTCATCAGCTGAGAAGGTATGCATGTACCGCCTTTCATCAGCTGAGAAGGTATGCATGTACCGCCTTTCATCAGCTGAGAAGGTATGCATGTACCGCCTTTCATCAGCTGAGAAGGTATGCATGTACCGCCTTTCATCAGCGGAGGACAACAATGCAGTAAAAGCAACTGTTGTGATGACATGTTGGAGCGAGCTGCTTCATGTGGTTAAAAGGGCCAGGAGAGAAACAGCCGAGAAGGACTTTGCCTCCTGGCCAGGCCACACCCTCAAAGTCATCAGGAGCTAAACTAATGATATCATGAAAGAGTATGTAAAACATATTCTATAACATATGACCAATGATTTAACTTTTATTGCAAATGTCACCACCATGAATGTGACTTTACTATAGGTTACAATCTGCAAGTGACAAAACACAGACAAGCTTTTATTTCCTTCTTCATAGTTCAAAATTACAGCAGAACTCACTCACCATGTTGTTCTCGATATCCTCCACACTGTCGGCCATGGTAGACAGAACAGACTCGCCCCTCACATATAATCCAAGTTGTCCTGCCTGGTAAACCAGAATCACGGTTAATACACGGCAGAAAACAACAGAATCATATAATGGTGGTATAAAGCATTTCAAATCCAAAGATATGACCTCAACGACAGCCATGCTGCAGGAATGTAACTCCAGACTACTGTTTAGTGTTCACATTTGTGGAAAACCTCTTTCAAATCGACCCTAGGGACGTTTACAGTAAACATCCTGTCAGTCCCGAGTCCCCAGCAAAAATCGGCTTTTCATTTATCTGACTTTCATTTATCTGTATGTCCAGCACTTATATTTAGCCTCACAATTAAGTGTTTTGCCATTTTATTTAGTAGAATACAAAACAATTTGACATAAAAAGAGTTGCATTTATGAGTTTTGACAAATGTCAATAAAATAATAAGGTCAGCCAAAGCAAAAACCTGATAAAAAATGAATTTATATGAATGCTGTAAGTACAGAAATTGTTTGTGCACTGGGAAATGAATATCCAACTAGTCAGTGACAACTGTGGGGAGTTTGTGACAGTAACTATGTGAGCTTATTACAGTATTATAGACACTAGGATCTTCTATGTAGAAGAAGCCCTTACCTTCTAACGACTCAGTATTATAGACACTATGTCCTGGGGTTTCCTGGGATCTTCTATGTAGAAGAACCCCTTGCCTTGTAACGACTCTGGAGTAGCCTGTGAGCGTCATGAGAGTCTCTGCTTTTCATAGATGGCTTTTAATAGTTTGTAGCTCAAACCATTCGGACTCTACAGACGTTTTTGTATAAAAAAAGACCCAGCCCCCCGCCCCTTAGAGATCCGCCCTTGTCTCACAAACACCGCTCTAGCTCCGCCCCCATCAATCACACAGACTAATGGCAAAGACAGTACAGTATGAAGACAGGCTAAAACTGCTCCTCCAATAGAAATCCCCGATCACACTTGTAGGTGATGTCATGGCGACGTTGGCTAGCTAAGCTCATGCGTAGAAACACGTCATCGGGTCTATTTCACTCCTCTGCATCAACCACTGTTTGAGAAGCATGCAGCCTCTCGCTGAGCAACAGGTGATATTCCGCCCAAACTCTGTATGCCATGGGCTCTCCAACCCTGTTCCTCCAGCTACCCAGTGCTCTGTATGGCAATGGTGCCTCCCAACCCTGTTCCTCCAGCTACCCAGTACTCTGTATGCCATGGGCTCTCCAACCACTGTTCCTCCAGCTACCCAGTACTCTGTATGCCATGGGCTCTCCAACCCTGTTCCTCCAGCTACCCAGTACTCTGTATGCCATGGGCTCTCCACCCTGTTCCTCCAGCTACCCAGTACTCTGTATGCCATGGGCTCTCCAACCCTGTTCCTCCAGCTACCCAGTACTCTGTATGCCATGGGCTCTCCAACCCTGTTCCCTCCAGCTACCCAGTACTCTGTATGCCATGGGCTCTCCAACCCTGTTCCTCCAGCTACCCAGTACTCTGTATGCCATGGGCTCTCCAACCCTGTTCCTCCAGCTACCCAGTACTCTGTATGCCATGGGCTCTCCAACCCTGTTCCTCCAGCTACCCAGTACTCTGTATGCCATGGGCTCTCCAACCCTGTCCCTCCAGCTACCCAGTACTCTGTATGCCATGGGCTCTCCAACCCTGTCCCTCCACTACCCAGTACTCTGTATGCCATGGGCTCTCCAACCCTGTTCCTCCAGCTACCCAGTACTCTGTATGCCATGGGCTCTCCAACCCTGTTCCTCAGCTACCCAGTACTCTGTATGCCATGGGCTCTCCAACCCTGTTCCTCCAGCTTACCCAGTACTCTGTATGCCATGGGCTCTCCAACCCTGTTCCCCCAGCTACCCAGTACTCTGTATGCCATGGGCTCTCCAACCCTGTTCCCCCCAGTACTCTGTATGCCATGGCTCTCAACCCTTCGGTAACCCAGTACTCTGTATGCCATGGGCTCTCCAACCCTGTTCCCTGCAGCTACCCAGTACTCTGTATGCCATGGGCTCTCCAACCCTGTTCCTGCAGCTACCCAGTACTCTGTATGCCATGGGCTCTCCAACCCTGTTCCTGCAGCTACCCAGTACTCTGTATGCCATGGGCTCTCCAACCCTGTTCCTGCAGCTACCCAGTACTCTGTATGCCATGGGCTCTCCAAACCCTGTTCCTCCCAGCTACCCAGTACTCTGTATGCCATGGGCTCTTCCAACCTGTTCCTCCAGCTAACCCAGTACTCTGTATGCCATGGGGCTCTCCAACCCTGTTCCTCCAGCTACCCAGTACTCTGTATGCCATGGGCTCTCCAACCCTGTTCCTCCCAGCTACCCAGTACTCTGTATGCCATGGGCTCTCCAACCCTGTTCCTCCAGCTACCCAGTACTCTGTATGCCATGGGCTCTCCAACCCTGTCCCTCCAGCTACCCAGTACTCTGTATGCCATGGGCTCTCCAACCCTGTTCCCTCCAGCTACCCAGTACTCTGTATGCCATGGGCTCTCCAACCCTGTTCCTCCAGCTACCCAGTACTCTGTATGCCATGGGCTCTCCAACCCTGTTCCTCCAGCTACCCAGTACTCTGTATGCCATGGGCTCTCCAACCCTGTCCCTCCAGCTACCCAGTACTCTGTATGCCATGGGCTCTCCAACCCTGTCCCTCCAGCTACCCAGTACTCTGTATGCCATGGGCTCTCCAACCCTGTTCCTCCAGCTACCCAGTACTCTGTATGCCATGGGCTCTCCAACCCTGTTCCTCCAGCTACCCAGTACTCTGTATGCCATGGGCTCTCCAACCCTGTCCCTCCAGCTACCCAGTACTCTGTATGCCATGGGCTCTCCAACCCTGTTCCTCCAGCTACCCAGTACTCTGTATGCCATGGGCTCTCCAACCCTGTTCCCTCCAGCTACCCAGTACTCTGTATGCCATGGGCTCTCCAACCCTGTTCCTGCAGCTACCCAGTACTCTGTATGCCATGGGCTCTCCAACCCTGTTCCTTCAGCTACCCAGTGCTTTAGTTGGAAAAACCAAGTGAAATCTGTTCGGGAACATTGATAGTAACATGTTTTCGGTGCTTTAGGTGCCAAGGATTCAGACATGTTGCAGCATTGTGTAGAAATGAGATCCCACGATGTGTGAAATGTGCAGGAGGGCATAATCAGAAGGATAGTTGGGCTAGAGAAAGCACTGTGAGGTGCCCATGCAGCTGGGGCATAAAATGTCCTATGCTGAGGCAGTGAAGAGAGTAGATGCTGGGCCAAGGGTGAGTGAGTTTAAAAAGTGAGTAGGCCTGATGAGAGCCAGCCAGAGAGGATGAGTTTAGTAAGGTTGGATTTGTTGCGTTTATAGCCATGGTGATCAACTGCACTGCACTGCACTGCAGGAGCAGAAAATCACAGAAGATATATGAGTTAGTTGCAACAGCAGAGAAATATTGGGGTGTGAGATATTTTAGTCCAGAAGATCTACAGTAGGTTGAGAGAAGGGGTGCCATCCACCCTGGCCGACCCCTCCCAGGCCCACGGCCTGGTGTAGGATTGTTTAGGTCCAAGTAGTGGGATGGGGTGATGTTTTTGGGGGGAATAGTGTATAAGTACAGGATTAGATGGTGGTGCAATTTTCTTTCCCCATTCCGATCTGAGAAGGGCAGCAATACGCCAAAAACGGTCTAGTCGGAAATTCACAGTCCCTCCTGTCTCTAACTAGCCAGCTAATATTAGGCGTTAGCTAGCCAGTTAGCGAATTAGCTAGTAACTAGCATAATAATGCATGGTACAACATACAATAGCTATATTAGCCACAAAGCTAGATATGGGACACAAAATACCAAAATCGGCATTGAATTCCAGAATTGCCTTTCCATAACAAACGCGTGGTCAGGAGCTAACGTTACTGTTAGCTAGCTAGCTAAATCACTTTTCCCCTTCCGATTCACCGCTATTTTAGCTTCGCTTGACTAACGTCCGATCTGCTTTGTTTAGAGAATGTCGAGTTTTCTGACAAGCACATTTTGCTATCGCTTCTTACCTATTATCAACAGGCGGTACTTGCTTGCTTCTATGATTGAAATTTCACAGAAAATGTTGAATGTGTTGAAATTCTGCGTTGAAACCCCGGCAATTCTCTTCCTTATTGTTCCTTTCTGCGTTCAAGACACCCTCAGGCTGCCATACCTCCCCTCTGGTCAGCGCTATCTGGGATGTTTGGGAATGCCATACTTCTTCTTCGACGAGGTTTAACGTCGGTTGGCATCCAATTATTGTTGAATTACCGCCACCTACTGGACTGGAGTATAACTCCCTTATACTTTGCTTGAAAATATAAATAAACAACCCTACCATCTAACACTACACTCACAATATATATATATGTATATATATATATATAACACCACCCTACACTATTTAAATCTATTTAGTCCTACCTCATTCCAACACCCTGAAAGGATGGGACACCACCACTTAACACACCCTGTAACTCTTCTGAGGTCAAGTCTCGCACACCCAAATACCTCTCTGCAGCTGCCACCACAACCTCTATTTTCTGCGACTTACATTCCATCCCTGCAGTTGATTACCATTGCTATGAACGCTAAATAGACAATCTTACTGAAACATATATCACTTGTTGGCCTATCCCTCTGTACTGGTATAGATCTACTACTCTCACCACTCCTCTCAGGATCCCTCCCCCTTGACCCATCTTCCTCTACTTTCTTCCCTGCCTCAGCATACGACAACATCTGCACTACTCTAACCCTGGAAACCTCAACCTGCCTCTCTCTCACACGGGACATTTCTGATCCCCAGCCCCATGGCCACCCCTACAATTAACACATACCACTACTTTCCCCAATGTTACACATTCCTTTGTCTCATGCCCTTCTGCACACTTCTCACACCTCCCTCCTACACACTGCTGCCACATGCCCATAAGCTTGACACCTATAACAACGTAATGTATTCAGCACAAAAGCTCGTACAGGATAACTTATATATCCTAACATCACTTTGTCGGGCAAAGACTCAACATCAAAACTCAAAACAACAGACAATGACCCTTCTGTTTCACCACTCTCGCCACCCTGTCTGCATCGCACCAAACGACGAGCATCACAAACACCGGGAATCTTCCCCTTCAGTTGGTCAGCTTTCACATTTACTGCTACCCCAGTAATCACTCCTTTCAATGGCGCTCTTTTCTTGAGTGCAAAACAATTTTTAATCTCTTGCCCTCATTTGTTTAACGTGGAGTGCCTGCTGCCTCTGAGGAGCACACCACTTCTGATTACCCTCACTGATTCCACATCACCCAACTCTGTTTTCACCCACCCTGAAACCACAAGTGGATCAGCCAAAAGACAAGGTTCCACTTTTTCCACAAACTTCACTCCTACTGTCACAGACTCATCTTTATCCTGACCCTCGGTGCAAGCCTCGGGCTCCGAGAACTTCACCCTCATTCTCTTCCATTTCTCCTCCTGTCTTCAACTCACCCTACTTACACTTTCTACCATTCTTCTTTAACAAACCATCTCCCTTTTTCCCGCCATTTTTAACTGTCTCAATCTCACCCTCTTCCTCCCTCTCTCTCTTAGACCTCCTCTGCCTCTCTTTTTCCCCTCCATTCCTCCTCCGTATTCAAAGTATACGTCTCCTTATGATAACACTGCACTTCTCCTGACATACATCTAGTTCTTGCCTTGTCAAGGGACGCCATTTAACCGGCTGTCACAATCTCCGTACAATCAGCACGAACCTCTCGGGATGTAACGCTCAACAGTGCATCCCACTTGTAAAGCAGCCCCTGACCGTCTCTTCCCATCCCCCTTGTAAAGCAGCCCCTGACCGTCTCTTCCCATCCCCCTTGTAAAGCAGCCCCTGACCGTCTCTTCCCATCCCCCTTGTAAAGCAGCCCCTGACCGTCTCTTCCCATCCCCCTTGTAAAGCAGCCCCTGACCGTCTCTTCCCATCCCCCTTGTAAAGCAGCCCCTGACCGTCTCTTCCCATCCCCCTTGTAAAGCAGCCCCTGACCGTCTCTTCCCATCCCCCTTGTAAAGCAGCCCCTGACCGTCTCTTCCCATCCCCCTTGTAAAGCAGCCCCTGACCGTCTCTTCCCATCCCCCTTGTAAAGCAGCCCCTGACCGTCTCTTCCCATCCCCCTTGTAAAGCAGCCCCTGACCGTCTCTTCCCATCTCCCTTGTAAAGCAGCCCCTGACCGTCTCTTCCCATCTCCCTTGTAAAGCAGCCCCTGACCGTCTCTTCCCATCCCACTTGTAAAGCAGCCAGTGACCGTCTCTTCCCATCTCCCTTGTAAAGCAGCCCCTGACCGTCTCTTCCTTCCGTTTCGTCGATGCCTTGGAATCTACCAAGAAGAGCGCGAATGAGGGCACGAGCATTCCGGAAAACTCAGTGGAATTTCAGTGGTCGAAACTAAGATAATATGTCGGATACCGCCATCTGGTGGACATAGTTATACTTCGATTTCCACAGTGCGTCCCAGAGAGCGCGTCTTGATGTTATAATTTTTATCAATAGCTACCATGACGCTCTTCCAACCACCATCCACCGTCACTCGTTACGCTCTGTGTTGCCGGGTACTCTCCTGTCGGGAAGTCCACACCCTAAACCTGAACCTTAATAAAATGGATACTTCGGGAATCGGGATCTTGGGAATGAAGCCATTTGTCTACTTCCCCAGAGTCAGATGAACTCATGGATACAGTTTTTATGTCTCTGCGTGTGTACTTTGAAGGAAGTTGCTAACTAGAGTTAGCGCAATGACTGGAAGTCTATGGTATCAGCTAGCATGCTAGTAGATACCATAGACTTCCAGTCATTCCGCTATTAACTGATACCATATACAGTGGCTTGTGAAAGTATTCACCCCCCTTGGCATTTTTCCTATTTTTTTGCCTTACAACCTGGAATTAAAATTGATTTTTTGGGGGGGTTTGTATCATTTGATTTACACAACATGCCTACCACTTTGAAGATGCAAAATATTTTTTATTGTGAAACAAACAAGAAATAAGACAAAAAAACTGAATACTTGAGCGTGCATAACAAAGTCAATACTTTGTAGAGCCACCTTTTGCAGCAATTACAGCTGCAAGTCTCTTGGGGTATGTCTCTATAAGCTTGGCACATCTAGCCACTGGGATTTTTGCCTATTCTTCAAGGCAAAACTGCTCCTGCTCCTTCAAGTTAGATGGGTTCCGCTGGTGTACAGCAATCTTTAAGTCATACTACAGATTCTTAATTGGATTGAGGTCTCATCTGACCAGAGTACCTTCTTCCATATGTTTGGGGAGTCTCCCACATGCCAAACATGTTTGCTTATTTTTTTCTTTAAGCAATGGCTTTTTTCTGGCCACTATTCCATAAAGCCCAGCTCTGTGGAGTGTACGGCTTAAAGTGGTCCTATGGACAAATACTCCAATCTCCTCTGTGGAGCTTTGCAGCTCCTTCAGGGTTATCTTTGGTCTCTTTGTTGCCTCTCTGATTAATGCTCTCCTTGCCTGGTCCGTGAGTTTTGGTGGGCGGCCCTCTCTTGGCAGGTTTGTTGTGGTGCCATATTCTTTCCATTTTTTAATAATGGATTTAATGGTGCTCCGTGGGATCTTCAAAGTTTTGGATATTTTTCTATAACCCAACCCTGATCTGTACTTCTCCACAACTTTGTCCCTGACCTGTTTTGGAGAGCTCCTTGGTCTTCATGGTGCCGCTTGCTTGGTGGTGCCCCTTGCTTAGTGGTGTTGCAGACTCTGGGGCCTTTCAGAACAGGTGTATATATACTGAGATCATGTGACAGATCATGTGACACTTAGATTGCACACAGGTGGACTTCATTTAATTAATTATATGACTTCTGAAGGTAATTGGTTCACCAGATCTTATTTAGGGGCTTCATAGCAAAGGGGGTGAATACATATGCACGCACCACTTTTCCGTTATTTATTTTTTAGAATTTTTTGAAACAAGTTATTTTTTTCATTTCACTTCACCAATTTGGACTGTCCATTACATGAAATCCAAATAAAAATCCATTTAAATTACAGGTTGTAATGCAACAAAATAGGAAAAACGCCAAGGGGGATGAATACTTTTGCAAGGCACTGTACTTCCAGTCATTGCGCTAGTTAGCATTGACTTGCGAAAGCATTAACTTCCTTCATACTGGATGGACCATAAACATGGTGTCCACGAGTTCATCTGACTCTGGGGAAATAGATAAAGGGCTTCATTACCAACATCCCGAAGTATCCCTTTAACCCCCGACCCTAACCATAACCCTTACCTAACCCTAACCATAACCCTCACCTAACCCTCACCTAACCCTCACCTAACCCTCACCTAACCCTCACCTAACCCTTACCTAACCCTCACCTAACCCTAACCATAACCCTTACCTAACCCTCACCTAACCCTAACCATAACCCTTACCTAACCCTCACCTAACCCTAACCATAACCCTTACCTAACCCTCACCTAACCCTAACCATAACCCTTACCTAACCCTCACCTAACCCTAACCATAACCCTTACCTAACCCTCACCTAACCCTAACCATAACCCTCACCTAACCCTCACCTAACCCTAACCATAACCCTTACCTAACCCTCACCTAACCCTTACCTAACCCTCACCTAACCCTCACCTAACCATTACCTAACCCTCACCTAACCCTCACCTAACCCTTACCTAACCCTCACCTAACCCTTACCTAACCATTACCTAACCCTTACCTAACCCTCACCTAACCCTCACCTAACCCTCACCTAACCCTCACCTAACCCTCACCTTAACCATTTTAAGTTTTAACTTCAATGGGATAAGGATGTCCCAAGGATTCTGGATAGCAAAGTGCTATCCCCGTGAACTGGTTATTCCTAGGAGATTTTGGGGCGAGATACATGAATATTCATGAGCTGTGGTTTAGAACGCGCTGTGTGATTGGCTGAACCCAGGAACATGCAGAGAAGGAACTGCCAGATCAGTTCTTATTATACCTCAGTGTGCCAGATGCTTCATCAAGCAGCACTGGGAGCCTCATTTGAAATGGAATGAGTCATGCTGAAACAGGAAAGGGCCTTCCCCAAGTTGGAAGCACAGAATAGTCTAGAATGTCATTGTACACTGTAGCGTTAAGATCTCCCTTCACTGGAACTAAGCCCAAACCATGAAAAACAGCCCCAGACCATTATTCCTCCTCCACCAAACTTTACAGTCGGGACTATGCAATGGGGCAGGTAGCGTTCTCCTGGAATCCACCAAACCCAGATTCGTCCGTCGGACTGCCAGATGGTGAAGCGTGATTCATCACTCCAGAGAACACATTTCCACTGCTCCAGAGTCCAATGGCGGCGAGCTTTACACCACTCCAGCCAATGCTTGGCATTGCGCATGTTGATCTTAGGCTTGTGTGCGGCTGCTCGGCCGTGGAAACCCATTTCATGAAGCTCCCGACAAATAGCTATTGTGTTGACGTGCTTCCAGAGGCTGTTTGGAACTCAGTACAAAAATAATATATATGGACCCATGAAAAAACTATAAAATAGCTCTCCATTACCATGAGATGTATCTACACTATATATACAGCAGTATGTGGACACCCCTTCAAATTAGTGGATTCAGCTATTTCAGCCACACCCGTTGCTGACAGGTGTATAAAATCGAGCACACAGCCATGCAATCTCCATAGACAAACATTGGCAGTAGAATGGCCTTACTGAAGAGCTTAGTGACTTTCAACGTGGCACCGTCATTGGACGCCACCTTTCCAACAAGTCAGTTCATAAAATGTCTGTCCTGCTAGAGCTGACCCGGTCAACTGTCAGTTCTGTTAAAACCACCCTAATGATTGTTGGGTCAAGCAAATGCACCCTAATGATGGGTGGGTCAAGCAAATGCACCCTAATGATTGGTGGGTCAAGCAAATGCACCCTAATGATTGGTGGGTCAAGCAAATGCACCCTAATGATTGGTGGGTCAAGCAAATGCACCCTAATGATTGTTGGGTAAAGCAAAAGCACCCTAATGATGGGTGGGTCAAGCAAATGCACCCTAATGATTGGTGGATCAAGCAAATGCACCCTAATGATTGGTGGGTCAAGCAAATGCACCCTAATGATTGGTGGGTCAAGCAAAAGCACCCTAATGATTGGTGGGTCAAGCAAAAGCACCCTAATGATTGGTGGGTCAAGCAAAAGCACCCTAATGATTGGTGGGTCAAGCAAATGCACCCTAATGATTGGTGGGTCAAGCAAATGCACCCTAATGATTGGTGGGTCAAGCAAATGCACCCTAATGATGGGTGGGTCAAGCAAATGCACTCTAATGATTGGTGGGTCAAGCAAAAGCACCCTAATAATAATAAATAATAATAATATGCCATTTAGCAGACGCTTTTATCCAAAGCGATTTACAGTCGTGCGTGCATACATTTTTGTGTATGGGTGGTCCCGGGGATCGAACCCACTACCTTGGCGTTACAAGCACCGTGCTCTACCAGCTGAGCTACAGAGGACCACAGACTCAAGCAAAAGCACCCTAATGATTGGTGGGTCAAGCAAAAGCACCCTCGTGATTGGTGGGCAATAGTTCCTCCCACAATGTAGGCACGACTGCATGAAGCTGTTCAAAGCTTCAATGTAAATGTATCTCTATCTTGTTCAAATCTGAAGCTACATACATGTATGATTTGTGCTCCTGTTACAGACGGTTCTGGCTCACCTGTATTCAGATATTTGAGGAAGATCACTCAATAAATAAAAACAACCTAACCGATGAAATTCCCAGTGCCCCTTTGTTAGCTACTGTCAGTCACATGGTCAATTGTGTGGTTTAGTAAATGTTATTGCAGTGCAGAAATTCACTTGTTCTTTTCAACACTACTGTCCTCCTTTTCATCAAAGTACTTGTTTTTTAAATGGATTGAACAAGTTGTTTTCTCACAATCACTCTCTATAACACTCTCACACATTACACAAAGCCAGGACATTCTGGGAAGAAACAGCCAGGACATTCTGGGAAGAAACAGCCAGGACATTCTGGGAAGAAACAGCCAGGACATTCTGGGGAGAAACAGCCAGGACATTCTGGGAAGAAACAGCCAGGACATTCTGGGGAGAAACAGCCAGGACATTCTGGGAAGAAACAGCCAGGACATTCTGGGAAGAAACAGCCAGGACAATTCAGCAGAAAGATATCTGTAAAATAAGGTAAGAAAGCTTCAAGGATGCCAGAAAAAAAAGTAGCTTATTAATTCAGATTTAAAGATATTTTTCAAAGGTTCTAGCTGTCTGAATAAGTACTTGACTAATCCATCAGAAAATCTAAGACCAGTGATTCACAAATGTATTTATAAAGCCCTGTTTACATCAGCAGATGTCACAAAGTGCTATACAGAAACCCAACCTAAAACCCCAAACAGCAAGCAATGCTGATGTAGAAGCACAGTGGCTAGGAAAAACTCCCTAGAAAGGCAGACACCTAGAGAGGAACCAGGCTCTGAGGGGTGGCTAGTCCTCTTCTGGCTGTGCCGGGTGGAGATTATAACAGTACATGGCCATTAAGGCCAGTATCAAAAGCTTTGGCCAATAAAAATAGCAGCACAACATAGCTTAGAATCAAGGGCAATGGTGACATCATTTAGGACCTTTAAGGTTGCAGTGACACATCCATAACCTGAGCAGAAACCAGTTTGCATACCAGAGAGAATACTACAGACATCAAGAAAGCCAGTCAGTTGATTATTGACAAGTTTTTCCAACACTTTTGATAAACAGGGCAAAACAGGAACTTTTATTTTGAAGGCGAACTGCAAATTCCACTATTGTGGCTGATCTTTACTGTGGGTTGCTTCACATAAGTAGGGACAATGACGAATGTGTTAGATTTTGTGGATGACAGTCAGTAACAAAGCTGTATCTTTGCTTGTTTTCTGACGGATTTGGCAAAACTGTACTGTGACTGGGGTCGGCATGGCGGGTAGTTCAGATGGTAGCTTTAGGGCTATTTATATTAATAACTAGATGGGAACTTTACAGGTAAAGTTGTGGGGCTTGCTAAAGCTCTTTAAAAGTATGTTTGTGGTAGTGGTAGAAGTTTAAAACATTTGACTTTACTATTTAAAGCAAAACAGTTAAAGTATGTATGGTTTTGGAAAACGTTATAGTAGTGGTAGTGACTGGTTATAGTTATAGTAGTGGTAGTGACTGGTTATAGTTATAGTAGTGGTAGTGACTGGTTATAGTTATAGTAGTGGTAGTGACTGGTTATAGTTATAGTAGTGGTAGTGACTGGTTATAGTTATAGTAATGGTAGTGACTGGTTATAGTTATAGTAGTGGTAGTGACTGGTTATAGTTATAGTAGTGGTAGTGACTGGTTATAGTTATAGTAGTGGTAGTGACTGGTTATAGTTATAGTAATGGTAGTGACTGGTTATAGTTATAGTAGTGGTAGTGTCTGCAGTAGTAATGGTAGTGACTGGTTATAGTTATAGTAGTGGTAGTGACTGGTTATAGTTATAGTAGTGGTAGTGTCTGTAGTAGTAATGGTAGTGACTGGTTATAGTTGAAAAAGTAGGTTGATGAAAAGTTAGGATAGCCTGAACATGTGAAAGTTGGTTTGTTGTCTCTAGCTTGAACGGTTCAAGAGTTACTGTTGGTGGGTTATTTTATGCTAATTTATGCTAATGTAAATAGGTTATTATTATTTTTATTATTATTACTTTCTAACCCCACCACCCCTCCCCTAATTGGAGTAAACTTGTGAACAACAACGCTTAGGCCTCTACTTCCAGCTTATACATACTATGTATATACGTTTTATGGACACAGTCTATTTTACAATAGTTATATTTTGTTTGTTTTTACTCCTGTCCTTCCTCTACTCTCAACCTCTCCCATCTATTTCTGATGTCCATCCGGTTTGATTTCTATTTGCCATATCTTTTACAACAGCTCTTAACCTATAATCTATATACGTTTTACGGACACAGTGTATTTTACATTAGTTATCTTGTTGTTATTAGTCCCAAACTTCAGCTCCATTCAACCCCTCCCATCTATCTCTTAACACCATCCATATTGGATTTTCTATTTGCCATATATGTTTCAACTATGCTGTGATATTTCATAAAAGTTCTGAACCTTTCTATTCTCATTGTTTCTACAGATCGTAAATTGAAAATAAACATTTTTGCTAAAAGTATTATTATATTATTGATTGATTGACTATGACTTTTCAGATCACCCAGTAGTGCTATCTGCAGGGTTAGCTCCAGGTAAATGTTGCAATTATTCAGCCATTCCTTGACCTGTGACCAAAAACAAGCTACATACCTAAACAAATGATCACATTTTTCTGTCTCTTCGCAGCAAAATCTGCAGAGCTGGGAAGGTTGTATCCCCCATATAAATAACATTCTATTGATTGCAAGAATTTTGTATAATCATTTAAATTGAAAAGTTCTAAGTTTTGAATCCGGCTTCGTTTTGCGTATCAGTTCATAAACCATGTACCATGGAATCGGTACGTCACCAATCTCTTCCCAACTATTTTGCAATCTATATGGGACGGCTGTCAATTTTTTGGTGCTTAAATTAAACTGGTATACTTTTTTATTTATCACACTTTTCTTTAACTAATTATGGTCTTTAATGCAATTCCTTACTTTTACCCCCTTCCATTTCCTCTTCCATTTTTTTATTTATTTTATTTCCAGTTGCATGTGTGACATAACTCCACCAGTCCTACCGATTATATAATTCACGAATATTATACCTTTTTTAAACATAATGGTTTTTTTTAATCAATTAGTATATTTGAGTTTAACCACAATATTTGTAGCATTATTTGTTCTGTCGTTTCTGGTGGATGAAATTGAAATTGCAACCAATTTTCTATGGCTTGTTTTAGAAATAGTGATATTTGTGAGATTATTTCCTTTTCAAATAACTGAAAGTGACAGGTTGTAATCTGAATAAAGGGGAAAGGCCATTATTGAACATGGGGTGAGACAATCTTACTAATTTGCTAGATAACCAGTTCGGATTTAAGTATAACTTTTGTATGACTGAAGGTTTTAGTGATAGGTCTAATGCTTTAATATTTAATCATTTCTGCCCTCCGAATTCATATTCATTATATAAATAGGCCCGTTTAACTTTGTCTGGCTTGCCGTTCCAAATAAAATTGAATATGTTTTCCTCATATAATATACAAATAAATAAAAACAGGCGTAGGCAAGACCATAAGAAAATAGGTAAACTGGGATAATACTAAAGAGTTAATCAGGGTGATTTTTCCACAAATTGACAGGTATTTACCTTTCCATGGTAGCAAGATCTTATCTATTTTTGCTAACTTTCTATTAAAATGTATTGGAGTGAGAACATTTATTTCTTTCGGGATATGTATTCCGAGTATATCCACATCACCATCAGACCATTTTATTGGTAAACTACATGGTAATGTAAAAGTTGTATTTTTTAGTGATCCAATATGTAATATAGTACACCTATCATAATTTGGTTGTAATCCAGAGAGGTTAGAAAATGTATCTAGATCCTCTATGAGGCTCTGAAGTGATCCAAGTTGTGGATTTAAGAGAAAACATGAATCATCAGTGTACAATGACACCTTTATTTTTAAGCCCTGGATTTCTAATCCCTTGATATTATTGTTGGATCTGATTTTAATAGCTAACATTTCGATGCCCATAATAAATAGATATGCCGATAGTGGACAACCTTGTTTTACTCCTCTTGACAGTTTAAAACTTTCGGAGAAATAGCCATTATTTACTATTTTACACCTAGGGTTACTATATTGATATGATTTTAACCCATTTCATAAGAGATTCTCCAAAATTGAAATGTTCCAGGCATTTACATATGAATATTTGTATTATATTTTATTTAACAATTTTTATCTATATATATTTTTTATTATTACAATCCCTACCATGGCTAGTATTGGGTGTTCCATTATTCAACTCCCCTATGAGAACTTTGTAATTTTTAGAATAGCCATGGAGTAGTCTTTGTGTCTCGGGAACATTTGGTTTGGCGCTTTTGGCGCAGCGGTCTAAGGCACTGCATTTCAGTGCTTGAGGCATCACTACAGACCCCCCGGTTCGATTCCAGGCTGTATCACAACCGGCCGTGATTGGGAGTCACATAGGGCGGCGCACAATTGGCCCAGCGTCGTCTGGGTTTGGCCGGTGTAGGCCGTCATTGTAAATAATAATTTGTTCTTAACTGACTTGCCTAGTTAAATAAAGGTTAAAAAAATATATATATATATATATTCTCCTTGAAGATTGGGTACAGAACTTTGCGCCGTTCTGCAATCTCCCTCAGGAACTGATCATTCATGCCTATTTTCGTGCCAGCGAGTCTTTTACCCAGGCTTTTAACCATTACTTTATCCTTAAAGAACGCAAATTTGGCAACAACTGGACGCTCATATCTCTGTCCGAAACGGTGTACACATTCGAGTTGGATTTTATCGACAGCATCGAGTGGGATTTGAAGCGCTGTAAGAAAGAATTCCTTCACTACATTTTCGGGAACTTCTCCTTTTTCCTGGATCCCCGTAAGTACTCGATTTTCTCTCATGCTGTAGATCTAGTCTGTATGTCTACTAAGGCTTCTCTCAGAAAGATGTTCTCCTTTTTAAGTTCCTTAACATCCGTTTCTATCTTAGTGACCGTCCCTTTTAGCTTTTTTGTTTCCTTCACTATTATCGCAGCTTTTTCGTCACTCATTTCAAGGCTCGCCTTCAACTCCTTTATATCCTTACTGACTAATTAAAGTATGCCCAGTTTGTCATTTATCGACTAGAACAGATCGCTTTCCACACTTACCAGTCCCAGTGGTGAAAACCATAAATCATTTGTATCCGTCGAGGAGTCGCGTTTTCTTTTGGAGATTGATTCTCCTCATTTACCCTCCGTCATGTTTTGAGTGTTGCTTGTTTTCGTAATATTTTTCTATAAATTTTTTTAGCCTTTTGATTTGTTTAGTGTTATTATCCAGATTGAATGTTATTACCCACAAGTATATGTATGAAGTGCTAATATTTAGTCGAACTTACTGATATTGAATATTACTTTTTTTTATCCTGGAGCGATTTGCACCACTGTGTTCAGTACACCAACTTTGTATCAAACCTTGATAAAAGTTTTAAAGAATTTGTTAGGATAGCCCGAACATGTGGAAGTTGGTTTGGTGTATGTAGCTGGAACACTGCAAGAGTTACTGTTGGTGGGTTATGTTATGCTAATAACAGTGCCTTCGGAAAGTATTCAGACCGCTTGACTTTTTCCACATTTTGTTACGTTACAGCCTTATTCTAAAATTGATTAAATCGGTTTTTTTCCTCATCAATCCACACACAATACCCCGTAATGACAAAGCAAAAACAGGTTTTTACAAATTTTTGCTAAATTATTACAAATAAAAAATTGAAATATCACGTTTACATAAGTATTCAGACCCTTTACTCAGTACTTTGTTGAAGCACCTTTGGCAGTGATTACAGCCTCGAGTCTTCTTGGGTATGACGCTACAAGCTTGGCACACCTGTATTTGGGGAGTTTCTCCCATTGTTCTCTGCAGATCCTCTCAAGCTCTGTCAGGTTGGATGGGGAGCGTCGCTGCACAGCTATTTTCAGGTCTCTCCAGAGATGTTAGATCGGGTTCAAGTCTGGGCTCTGGCTGGGCCACTCAAGAACATTCAGAGACTTGTCCCGAAGCCACTCCTGCATTGCCTTGGCTGTGTGCTTAGGGTCGTTGTCCTTTTGGAAGGTGAAACTTCACCCGTCTGAGATCCTGTGCGCTCCAGAGCAGGTTTTCATCAAGGATCTCTCTATACTTTGCTCCGTTCATCTTTGCCTCAATCCTGACTAGTCTCCCAGTCCCTGTCACTGAAAAATATCCCCACAGCATGATGCTGCCACCACCATGCTTCACAGTAGGGATGGTGCCAGGTTTCCTCCAGACGTGATGCCTGGCATTCAGGCCAAAGAGTTCAATCTTGGTTTCATCAGACCAGAGAATCTTGTTTCCCATGGTCTGAGAGTCTTTAGGTGCCTTTTGGCAAACTCCAAGCGGGCTGTCATGTGCTTTTACTGAGGAGTGGCTTCCATCTGGTCACTCTACCATAATCGCTTGATTGGTGGAGTGCTGCAGAGATGGTTGTCCTTCTGGAAGGTTCTCCCATCTCCCCAGAGGAACTCTAGAGCTCTGTCAGAGTGACCATCGGGTTCTTGGTCACCTCCCTGACCAAGGCCCTTCTTCCCTGATTGCTCAGTTTGGCTGGGTGGCCAGCTCTAGGAAGAGTCTTGGTGGTTCCAAACATCTTCCATTTAAGAATGATGGAGGCCACTGTGCCCTTGGGGACCTTTAATGCTGCAGACATTTTTTGGTACCCTTCCCCAGATTTACGGACAATTCCTTCGACCTCATGGCTTGGTTTTTGCTCTGACATGCATTGTCAACTGTGGGACCTTATATAGACAGGTGTGTGCCTTTCCAAATCATGTCCAATCAATTGAATTTACCACAGGTGGACTCCAATCACTGACAAACTGAAATGGGCCACCCACACAAACATTGTGGTGAAGAAGGCACAACAGAGCCTCTTCAACCTCAGGAGGCTAAAGAAATTTGGCTTGGCACCTAAAACCCTCACAAACTTTTACAGATGCACAATTGAGAGCATCCTGTCGGGCTGTATCACCACCTAGTCAATCTCCTCCTTCTATGTATTCAGTCTCCTCCTCCCATGTATTCAGTCTCCTCCTATGTATTCAGTCTCCTCCTTCTATTTATTCAGTCTCCTCCTTCTATTTATTCAGTCTCCTCCTCCCATGTTTTCAGTCTCCTCCTCCCATGTATTCAGTCTCCTCCTCCCATGTATTCAGTCTCCTCCTCCCATGTATTCAGTCTCCTCCTTCTATGTATTCAGTCTCCTCCTCCTATGTATTCAGTCTCCTCCTCCCATGTATTCAGTCTCCTCCTATGTAATCAGTCTCCTCCTCCATGTATTTCAGTCTCCTCCTATGAATTCAGTCTCCTCCTCCCATGTAGTCAGTCTCCTCATCCTATTATTCAGTCTCCTCCTATGTAATCAGTCTCTCCTCCTATGTATTCAGTCTCCTCCTCCCATGTATTCAGTCTCCTCCTCCCTGTATTCAGTCTCCTCTCCCATGTATTCAGACTCCTCCTCCCATGTATCAGTCTCCTCTTCTATGTATTCATCTCCTCCTCCTATGTATTCAGTCTCCTCCTCCCATGTATTCAGTCTCCTCCTATGTAATCAGTCTCCTCCTCCCATGTATTCAGTCTCCTCCTATGAATTCAGTCTCCTCCTCCCATGTAGTCAGTCTCCTCCTCCTATGTATTCAGTCTCCTCCTATGTAATCAGTCTCCTCCTCCTATGTATTCAGTCTCCTCCTCCCATGTATTCAGTCTCCTCCTCCTATGTATTCAGTCTCCTCCTCCCATGTATTCAGTCTCCTCCTATGTATTCAGTCTCCTCCTCCTATGTATTCAGTCTCCTCCTCCTATGTATTCAGTCTCCTCCTCCCATGTATTCAGTCTCCTCCTCCCATGTATTCAGTCTCCTCCTCCCATGTATTCAGTCTCCTCCTCCTATGTATTCAGTCTCCTCCTCCTATGTATTCAGTCTCCTCCTCCCATGTATTCAGTCTCCTCCCATGTAGTCAGTCTCCTCCTCCTATGTATTCAGTCTCCTCCCATGTATTCAGTCTCCTCCTCCTATGTATTCAGTCTCCTCCTCCCATGTATTCAGTCTCCTCCTCCCATGTAGTCAGTCTCCTCCTCCCATGTATTCAGTCTCCTCCTCCCATGTATTCAGTCTCCTCCTATGTATTCAGTCTCCTCCTATGAATTCAGTCTCTCCTCTCCCATGTAATCAGTCCTCCTCCTCCTATGTAATTCAGTCTCCTCCTCCCCTGTATTCAGTCTCCTCCTCCTATGTATTCAGTCTCCTCTCCCATGTATTCAGTCTCCTCCTATGAATTCAGTCTCCTCCTCCATGTAGTCAGTCTCCTCCTCCCATGTAGTCAGTTCTCCTCCTCCTATGTATTCAGTCTCCTCCTATGTAATCGTCTCCTCCTCCTATGTATTCAGTCTCCTCCTCCCATGTTTCAGTCTCCTCCTCCCATGTATTCAGTCTCCTCCTATGTAATCAGTCTCCTCCTCCTATGTATTCAGTCTCCTCCTCCTATGTATTCAGTCTCCTCCTCCCATGTATTCAGTCTCCTCCTCCTATGTATTCAGTCTCCTCCTCCCATGTATTCAGTCTCCTCCCATGTAATCAGTCTCCTCCTCCTATGTAATTCACGTTCTCCTCCTCCTATGTATCAGTCCTCCTCCTCCCATGTATTCAGTCTCCTCCTCCTATGTATTCAGTCTCCTCCTCCTATGTATTCAGTCTCCTCCCATGTAGTCAGTCTCCTCCTCCTATGTATTCAGTCTCCTCCCATGTATTCAGTCTCCTCCTCCTATGTATTCAGTCTCCTCCTCCCATGTATTCAGTCTCCTCCTCCTATGTATTCAGTCTCCTCCTCCCATGTATTCAGTCTCCTCCTATGTATTCAGTCTCCTCCTATGAATTCAGTCTCCTCCTCCCATGTAATCAGTCTCCTCCTCCTATGTATTCAGTCTCCTCCTCCCATGTATTCAGTCTCCTCCTCCTATGTATTCAGTCTCCTCCTCCCATGTATCCAGTCTCCTCCTTCTATGTAATCAGTCTCCTCCTCCCATGTATTCAGTCTCCTCCTATGAATTCAGCCTCCTCCTCCCATGTAGTCAGTCTCCTCCTATGTATTCAGTCTCCTCCTATTTATTCAGTCTCCTCCTCCCATATATTCAGTCTCCTCCTCCTATGTATTCAGTCTCCTCCTCCCCCTTTTCTCTCCCTCCCCTGTATTCAGTCTCCTCCTCCCATGTATTCTCCCTCCTCCTTTTCAGTCTCCTCCTCCTCATGTATCCTCCTCCTCCTTTTTATCCTCCCCTCCCATGTATTCATCTCCTCCTCCTATGTATCAGTCTCCTCCTCCATATCCCCCGGTATATCCTCTCGTTCTATTCCCTCTTCCTATTATTCCCCCCTCCTCCTCCCTATGTTTCCCTTCCAGTATTCATCCCTCTCCCCTATGTATTCAGTCCTCCCTCCCATGTATTCCTCCCCTCCCTTATTCATCCCTCCCCTATGTATTATCTCTCCTCCTCCCTTATTCTCTCCTCCCCATGTATTCATTCTCCCTCATCCCCTCCCTAGTTCCTCCCTTCCTATGTATTCATCTCCTCCTCCATGTATTCAGTCTCCTCCTCCCAGTTTTCTCCCCCCCCTGTATTCATCTCCTCCTCCATGTATTCATCCCTCCTCCCTAATTCATCTCCCTCCCTATGTTTAGTCCCTCCTCCCATGTATTCATCTCCTCCTCCATGTTTCATCTCCTCCCCATTTCTCCCCCTCCCATGATTTTCCCCCTCCTCCATGTATTCAGTCTCCTCCTCCCATGTATTCCTCCTCCTCCATTATTCAGTCTCCTCCTCCTTTTATTCATCCTCCTCCCATGTTTAGTCTCCTCCTCCCTTTTCCCTCCTCCTGTATTCATCTCCTCCTCCCATTATTTTAGTCTCCTCCTCCTATGTATCGTCTCCTCCCCCATGTATTCAGTCTCCTCCCCTTCTTTCTTTCCCCCCCTTTCCCATCTCCTCCCGTTCCTCCCCTCCTATTCGTCCTCCTCCTCCCTGTATTCAGTCTCCTCCATGATTTCTCTCCTCCTCCATTAATTCAGTCTCCTCTCCTTTTCAGTCCCTCTCTCCCATGTATTCAGTCTCCTCCTCCCATTATTCGTCTCCTCCTCCTCTTTCATCGTCTCCTCCTCCCATGTATTATTCCCCCCCTATTCCTCCTCCTCCCATGTATTCAGTCTCCTCCTCCCCTGTATTAGTCTCCTCCCTTTATCGTCTCCTCTCCTATTATTCTCCTCCTCCTCCTATGTATTCAGTCTCCTCCCCTCATGTATTCTCCTCTCCTCCATTATTCTCTCCTCCTCCTATGTATTTCGTCTCCTCCTCCCAGTATTCAGTCTCCTCCTCCCATGTATTCGTCTCCTCCTCCTTTATTCTCTCCTCCTCCTTTTCGTCTCCTCCTCCATGTATTCAGTCTCCTCCTCCTTTATCTCCTCCTCCTATTTCCCTCCCCCATATTCAGTCTCCTCCTCCTAGTTTATCTCCTCCCCCTGTATTCAGTCTCCTCCCTCCATGTATTCTCTCCTCCTCCTGTTCAGTCTTCCCGTCTCTCCTCCTCCTATGTATCGTCCTCCTCCTCCTCTGTATCTCATCTCCTCCCTATTATTCAGTCCCTCCTCCCCATGTATTCTCTCCTCCCCTCATGTATTCGTCTCCCCTCCCAGTATTCTCCCTCCCCATTTCAGTCTCCTCCCCCATGTATTCAGTCTCCTCCTCCCCATGTTTCAGTCTCCCCTCCCTGTATTCAGTCTCCTCCTCTCCATGATTCAGTCCCTCCTCCTATATCTCTCCTCCCTGTATTCGTCTCCTCCTCCCTGTATTCATTCCCTCCTCCCATGTATTCAGTCTCTCCTCCCTGAATTCTCTCCTCCTCCTTATTTTCTCCCCTCCCTGTATTCAGTTCCTCCTCCCATGTATTCTCTCCCTCCTCCCATGTATTCAGTCTCCTCCTCCATTAGTCAGTCCCCTCTCCTTTATTTATCTCCTCCTCTTTTTCAGTCCCCTCCCCCATGTATTCAGTCCTCCTCCCCTGTATTTCTCCTCCTCCTTTTCTCCTCCCATTCTCCTCCTCCCATGAGTCCCTCCTCCCTGTATTCAGTCTCCCTCCTCCCATGTATCAGTCTCCCTCCTCTTTCTCCCTCCTGTAGTTCTCCCTCCTCTTGTTATCCCTCCTCCCATTATTCAGTCTCCTCCTCCTATGTATCAGTCTCCTCCTCCATATCTCCTCCTCTTTCGTTCCTCCCCCATGTATCCATCCCCTCCTATGATTCTTCCTCCTCCCTATTATCAGTCTCCTCCTATTATTCCCTCCTCCTGTATTCAGTCTCCTCCTCCTCCTCTTTTCTCCTCCTGCTTCAGTCCCTCCTCCCATGTATTCTCTCCTCCTCCCATGTATTCCTCTCCTCTCCCTATGTATTCAGTCTCCTCCTCCCATTTTTCCCGTTCTCCCTCCTCTATTTCAGTCCCCTCCTCATGTATTCTCTCCTCCTCCCATGTATTCAGTCCTCCTCCTATGTATTCCCCTATATCCTCCCTCCCATGTATTCAGTCTCCTCCTCCTATTATTCCTCCTCTCCCATGATTCAGTCTCCTCCTCCTAGTATTCTCTCCCCTCCTTGTATTCGTCTCCTCCTCCCATGTATTCTCTTCCTCCCTGATTCAGTCTCCTCCTCCATTCTCCTCCTTATTCAGTCTCCTCCCCCATGTTTCAGTCCTCCTCCTCTCCTATTTTCAGTCTCCTCCTCCCATGTATTCAGTCTCCTCCCATTTTCAGTCTCCTCCTCCCAGTTTCATCCTCCTCCCATGTATTTCTCTCCTCCCCTATTATTCAGTCTCCCCTCCATGTTCATCTCCTCCTCCTCCATGTATTCATCCTCCCCCATCTCCTCCTCCATTCTCTCTCCTCCATATTCAGTCTCCTCCTCCTATTTTCACTCCCCCCTATATTCAGTCTCCCCCCCTATATTCAGTCTCCTCCTCTATTCATCTCCCCCTGTCTTCTCTCCTCCTCCTATGTATTCAGTCTCCTCCTCCAATTCAGTTCCTCCTCCCCATTATTCATCCCTCCCTATGTATTCCAGTCTCCTCCTCCTATGTATTCAGTCTCCTCCTTCCCTATGTATTCTCTCCTCCCGTATCATTCTCCCCTTTCTTCATTCTCCTCCCCCATATTCCTCCTCCTCATTATTCCTCTCTCCTCCTATTATTCATCTCTCCTCCTATGTATTCAGTCTCCCCCCATATTCACGTCTCCTCCCCTGTATTCAGTCTCCTCCTCCTTCATCCTTCATCTCCTCCTCTGTTTCCAGTCTCCTCCTCCTTTTTTCAGTCTCCTCCTCCCATGTATTCAGTCTCCTCCTCCTGTGTAGTTCCTCCCTGTCAGTTCCTCCCCCTCTATTTCTCTCCCATGTTTCAGTCCCTCCTCCCATGTATTCAGTCCCTCCTCATTATCTCTCTCCTCCTTTATCAGTCCCTTCATATCATCCTCCCCTCTTTTTCAGTCTCCTCCTCCATGTATCAGTCTCCTCAGATTCTCTCCTCCCATGTATCATCCTCCTCCTATGTATTCAGTCTCCTCCCATGACTTCAGTCTCCTCCTCCATGATTCAGTCTCCTCCTCATATGTATTCAGTCTCCTCCTTCTGTGTATCTAGTTTGAAAAAAATAGTGGCAGAACCAAGCTTTCTCATGTAGAAAATAACAGAGCCATCTTCGAGGTAAGAAGTGATTGTGTTTCCCAATAGCCTGTTGGAAAAGTCTACTGAGGAACAGACTGTCTCAATGCCTGACAGTCAGCAGCAGGTCACAGTGAAATATATATTTTAAGAGAAATGCCATGGCGGCCACAGTGCAACTTAGAAATAGCCCAAAAACCTGCAGACCGCGACCAAAACATTTTTACCCGCGTTTTCAATTTGACTGGAAAACCGAGAACATGGCAACACTGAGGGTAGGAACGTCCGGAGGATCACACTAACCCTTCTCGCATTCCTAAAGTTATTCTTCCGGTATCAAAAGTCATTTCCGCTCTCGTTCTGCCATCAAATCCAAATCGTGTAGCACGAGAAATCTTACCTACTTCAAGAGCACGGTGAAGGAATTATGGTTAGTTTTTTTTAAATAACATTTCTAGATTTGCATTCGAGTAGTTTACCAGATAAAATAATAAGTAGATCGCTAACTAGCCTTGTTTTGAAATTGTGCACGCATGTCAATCAACAAACGGATAAACGTTAGCTAGCTAGCTCGCTAATGAAGTGAGTCGTTTTTTTTTTAAACATCTTTGACTTTGTCATATAACAGCTTCTTATATTACATAGTGTTGTAACAATCTTCAGCTATTTATTTTAGTCTGCGTGTTAACTGACCAGCCGTTGTCATCCTGTGTTGAATTCTGAGCTACGCTAGCTATAGCCCTTGTCATAACTCTCAGTTCCATTATATTACATTTACATTTTAGTCATTTAGCAGACGTACATGAGTCATTGGACAAAGGCATCTTCTGTAACAAAATTCCCGACGCTCAATCTGAAAATTAAAACGCGTCGCTTGCGGTACGGTTTTGGAAGCATAAGGACCTTCTCTTTGATATCATCGAGAGAGAAAAAAAGGTTAACTAGATACACACCTTGTTAGGGTTAGTGTTCCCACAAGGACATATATCCATGTTACAGTGCTTGTTTATGGACGACATTGGCGGCCACCTGTGTAAATCAGCTATGTAGCATGCGTTGAACACAAGCCTAATTCGGGAGAAAGTGTTGTTCCTCAACTGGAGGCACACCGCTTGTGGATCTGTCAAAAACTGCAACAGTATGTCACTTTTTTTATTTGAAGGATTCTTTCTCGCTGATGAAAGATAAGGACCATATGTTTCCACAGCCGTATCGCAACCGATGATTATCGACGTTTCTGAACCTTAAAACACACAATTTGCCTTTTTTCTAAACACATTTCGTGCAATTCTATGACACTTTACAGACTGGAGACAATATTATAATCTTTAATAATAGGCACACTACAAAAACGACAGGCATACTCTGCTGATACTGATCAAACTAAGATCAATAAAAACGACCTGGTCTTGAATGCAACCATCTAATCTAGGAGCGAACCATATTATACAATATGACGTCCATCTAGACCAGACAAGGAAATGAGATGGGGCCTACTAATGGGAATACACTACAATTAACGTTTAAATCATTTGAAAGGATCATTCAGACTTGTGTTTATCCCGCGATTGAACAATCAGCTATTTAATATTTGCCATGCGGCACGAACGGTATGCACATCTGATTTACCATATGACCGCAATATAACCAATTAGATCCCAGGGACCTCCTACTGCATTTTCAACCCTTCCGATTAGTCTGACAATATATTTTAAACCAGTGTGATTGGATGGCCCAGTATTCAATCTGGCAGGGCCTTGGCCCAGTATTCAATCTGGCAGGGCCTTGGCCCAGTATTCAATCTGGCAGGGCCTTGGCCCAGTATTCAATCTGGCAGGGCCTTGGCCCAGTATTCAATCTGGCAGGGCCTTGGCCCAGTATTCAATCTGGCAGGGCCTTGGCCCAGTATTCAATCTGCCAGGGCCTTGGCCCAGTATTCAATCTGGCAGGGCCTTGGCCCAGTATTCAATCTGCCAGGGCCTTGGCCCAGTATTCAATCGCCAGGGCCTTGGCCCAGTATTCAATCTGCCAGGGCCTTGGCCCAGTATTCAATCTGCCAGGGCCTTGGCCCAGTATTCAATCTGCCAGGGCCTTGGCCCAGTATTCAATCTGCCAGGGCCTTGGCCCAGTATTCAATCTGCCCAGCCCTGCCGTGGCTTCACCTCTGCTAGCAATATAATGCTGGACCTGTTGCTGTACCCGTTTTAGCAACACTTGTTGCACTCTGCACCGGTACCCCCCTGTATATATAGCCTCCCTACTGTTATTTTATTTTACTTCTGCTCTTTTTTTTCTCAACACTTTTTTGTTTTATTTTACTTTTTATAAAAAAATAATTGCATTGTTGGTTAAGGGCTGTAAGTAAGCATTTAACGGTAATGTCTACACCTGTTGTATTCGGCGCATGTGGCATATTTGATTTGATTTGTTATACTGCTTGACAGGGCAATATATTATACTGCTTGACAGGGCTATATATTATACTGCTTGACAGGGCTATATATTATACTGCTTGACAGGGCTGTATATTATACTGCTTGACAGGGCTGTATATTATACTGCTTGACAGGGCTATATATTATACTGCTTGACAGGGCTGTATATTATACTGCTTGACAGGGCTATATATTATACTGCTTGACAGGGCTATATATTATACTGCTTGACAGGGCTATATATTATACTGCTTGACAGGGCTATATATTATACTGCTTGACAGGGCTATATATTATACTGCTTGACAGGGCTATATATTATACTGCTTGACAGGGCTATATATTATACTGCTTGACAGGGCTGTATATTATACTGCTTGACAGGGCTATATATTATACTGCTTGACAGGGCTATATATTATACTGCTTGACAGGGCTATATATTATAACTGCTTGACAGGGCTGTATATTATACTGCTTGACAGGGCTGTATGTTATACTGCTTGACAGGGCTGTATATTATACTGCTTGACAGGGCTATATATTATACTGCTTGACAGGGCTGTATGTTATACTGCTTGACAGGGCTGTATATTATACTGCTTGACAGGGCTATATATTATACTGCTTGACAGGGCTATATATTATACTGCTTGACAGGGCTATATTTATACTGCTTGACAGGGCTATATATTATACTGCTTGACAGGGCTATATATTATACTGCTTGACAGGGCTATATATTATACTGCTTGACAGGGCTATATATTATACTGCTTGACAGGGCTGTATATTATACTGCTTGACAGGGCTGTATGTTATACTGCTTGACAGGGCTGTATATTATACTGCTTGACAGGGCTGTATATTATACTGCTTGACAGGGCTGTATATTATACTGCTTGACAGGGCTATATATATACTGCTTGACAGGGCTATATATTATACTGCTTGACAGGGCTATATATTATACTGCTTGACAGGGCTATATATTATACTGCTTGACAGGGCTATATATTATACTGCTTGACAGGGCTATATATTATACTGCTTGACAGGGCTATATATTATACTGCTTGACAGGGCTGTATATTATACTGCTTGACAGGGCTGTATATTATACTGCTTGACAGGGCTGTATATTATACTGCTTGACAGGGCTGTATATTATACTGCTTGACAGGGCTATATATTATACTGCTTGACAGGGCTGTATATTATACTGCTTGACAGGGCTGTATATTATACTGCTTGACAGGGCTGTATATTATACTGCTTGACAGGGCTGTATGTTATACTGCTTGACAGGGCTGTATATTATACTGCTTGACAGGGCTATATATTATACTGCTTGACAGGGCTATATATTATACTGCTTGACAGGGCTATATATTATACTGCTTGACAGGGCTATATATTATACTGCTTGACAGGGCTATATATTATACTGCTTGACAGGGCTGTATATTATACTGCTTGACAGGGCTATATATTATACTGCTTGACAGGGCTATATATTATACTGCTTGACAGGGCTGTATATTATACTGCTTGACAGGGCTGTATATTATACTGCTTGACAGGGCTATATATTATACTGCTTGACAGGGCTATATATTATACTGCTTGACAGGGCTGTATGTTATACTGCTTGACAGGGCTATATATTATACTGCTTGACAGGGCTGTATGTTATACTGCTTGACAGGGCTATATATTATACTGCTTGACAGGGCTATATATTATACTGCTTGACAGGGCTGTATATTATACTGCTTGACAGGGCTATATATTATACTGCTTGACAGGGCTATATATTATACTGCTTGACAGGGCTATATATTATACTGCTTGACAGGGCTATATATTATACTGCTTGACAGGGCTGTATGTTATACTGCTTGACAGGGCTATATATTATACTGCTTGACAGGGCTATATATTATACTGCTTGACAGGGCTATATATTATACTGCTTGACAGGGCTATATATTATACTGCTTGACAGGGCTATATATTATACTGCTTGACAGGGCTATATATTATACTGCTTGACAGGGCTATATATTATACTGCTTGACAGGGCTATATATTATACTGCTTGACAGGGCTGTATATTATACTGCTTGACAGGGCTATATATTATACTGCTTGACAGGGCTATATATTATACTGCTTGACAGGGCTGTATATTATACTGCTTGACAGGGCTGTATATTATACTGCTTGACAGGGCTGTATATTATACTGCTTGACAGGGCTGTATGTTATACTGCTTGACAGGGCTATATATTAACTGCTTGACAGGGCTATATATTATACTGCTTGACAGGGCTATATATTATACTGCTTGACAGGGCTATATATTATACTGCTTGACAGGGCTATATATTATACTGCTTGACAGGGCTGTATATTTATACTGCTTGACAGGGCTATATATTATACTGCTTGACAGGGCTGTATATTATACTGCTTGACAGGGCTGTATATTATACTGCTTGACAGGGCTGTATATTATACTGCTTGACAGGGCTATATATTATACTGCTTGACAGGGCTATATGTTATACTGCTTGACAGGGCTATATATTATACTGCTTGACAGGGCTATATATTATACTGCTTGACAGGGCTATATATTATACTGCTTGACAGGGCTGTATATTATACTGCTTGACAGGGCAATATATTATACTGCTTGACAGGGCTGTATATTATACTGCTTGACAGGGCTATATATTATACTGCTTGACAGGGCTATATATTATACTGCTTGACAGGGCTGTATGTTATACTGCTTGACAGGGCTGTATATTATACTGCTTGACAGGGCTGTATATTATACTGCTTGACAGGGCTGTAGTTATACTGCTTGACAGGGCTATATATTATACTGCTTGACAGGGCTAATATTATACTGCTTGACAGGGCTATATATTATACTGCTTGACAGGGCTGTATGTTATACTGCTTGACAGGGCTATATATTATACTGCTTGACAGGGCTATATATTATACTGCTTGACAGGGCTGTATTTATACTGCTTGACAGGGCTATATTATACTGCTTGACAGGGCTATATATTATACTGCTTGACAGGGCTATATATTATACTGCTTGACAGGGCTATATATTATACTGCTTGACAGGGCTGTATATTATACTGCTTGACAGGGCTGTATATTATACTGCTTGACAGGGCTGTATATTATACTGCTTGACAGGGCTGTATATTATACTGCTTGACAGGGCTATATATTATACTGCTTGACAGGGCTGTATATTATACTGCTTGACAGGGCTATATATTATACTGCTTGACAGGGCTGTATATTATACTGCTTGACAGGGCTATATATTATACTGCTTGACAGGGCTGTATATTATACTGCTTGACAGGGCTGTATGTTATACTGCTTGACAGGGCTATATATTATACTGCTTGACAGGGCTGTATATTATACTGCTTGACAGGGCTGTATGTTATACTGCTTGACAGGGCTATATATTATACTGCTTGACAGGGCTGTATATTATACTGCTTGACAGGGCTATATATTATACTGCTTGACAGGGCTGTATGTTATACTGCTTGACAGGGCTATATATTATACTGCTTGACAGGGCTATATATTATACTGCTTGACAGGGCTGTATATTATACTGCTTGACAGGGCTATATATTATACTGCTTGACAGGGCAATATATTATACTGCTTGACAGGGCTGTATATTATACTGCTTGACAGGGCTGTATATTATACTGCTTGACAGGGCTGTATATTATACTGCTTGACAGGGCTGTATATTATACTGCTTGACAGGGCTGTATATTATACTGCTTGACAGGGCTATATATTATACTGCTTGACAGGGCTGTATATTATACTGCTTGACAGGGCTGTATATTATACTGCTTGACAGGGCTATATATTATACTGCTTGACAGGGCTATATATTATACTGCTTGACAGGGCTGTATATTATACTGCTTGACAGGGCTGTATATTATACTGCTTGACAGGGCTGTATGTTATACTGCTTGACAGGGCTATATATATACTGCTTGACAGGGCTATATATTATACTGCTTGACAGGGCTATATATTATACTGCTTGACAGGGCTGTATGTTATACTGCTTGACAGGGCTATATATTATACTGCTTGACAGGGCTGTATATTATACTGCTTGACAGGGCTGTATATTATACTGCTTGACAGGGCTGTATGTTATACTGCTTGACAGGGCTATATATTATACTGCTTGACAGGGCTATATATTATACTGCTTGACAGGGCTATATATTATACTGCTTGACAGGGCTATATATTATACTGCTTGACAGGGCTATATATTATACTGCTTGACAGGGCTGTATATTATACTGCTTGACAGGGCTATATATTATACTGCTTGACAGGGCTGTATATTATACTGCTTGACAGGGCTATATATTATACTGCTTGACAGGGCTGTATATTATACTGCTTGAGAGATACTGTGCAAAACCCCTAACCTGGTAATTTGAGTTGTATTAATCTTATTGAAACTGAAAAGTTGATTTTGAAAACTGACATTTCTACTCTGTTTTTGTTATTGTTGCAGTCTCACACGATCCTGTTGGTCCAGCCTACTAAGAGGCCAGAGGGGAGGACATATGCTGACTATGAATCAGTCAACGAGTGCATGGAGGGTAAACTGACAGCCCCCATTGCAGTTCACTCCAACCCCAGTTGGAACAAACCTGATTTTTTAATCTTGTCAACCAGTTAATTATTAGAATCAGGTGTGCTAGATTAGGGTTGGAGTGAACCTACAGGAGGGTAGCTCTCCAAAAAAAAAAATAGGGTTGAGAGCCCTGCCCCATAGGTTAAATACCCATTCCTTCCTTGTCCCAATTGAATGCTTAGAGGGGGGTCCTACATCCTCTCCATCTTAAAGGAGTGGATGTAGGAGTTTACTATTTCAGCCGCAGTAGACTTCCTTATTGCTCGTTGTGCACTGTGGGGTAACCAAAAGACACGGACACGCTCCAAAAAACACCAAATACATCCTTTTTTAGAAACAAACATGCTCTCAGTGATGTAGGTATTAGATGTTGTACACATGCAGCGGCGACCATCATTCAGGGTAGGTAGGGCAGAGCCCCACCCGTTTAGCAAAAAAATTATATATATAATTTTTTTTGCATGTTATTTTGTCACATATCAGTTTGCAAAACAATGTAAAAAAAATAAAATAAAAATAATAATTGAGTTAATAAAGCTGCGTACAATATTTTTTTGCTTCCTTGAGTAAAGCAGCTCCAAAATGTAGGTGTTTCAGCCTAGCTCCGTGCTTTCTGTGGTGGTGGGGTCAGCCTGCGGAAAATACAGAGCTTAGGGGTTGGTAATGTTCTCTAGTTGCGCCGTGATTGGCTCAGTGTTCTCTCACTCGTGGGGACACTACGTCACCGCCAAATCTAAGGGTAGAGCTCGAAAATTCAAATTCAAATTTATTTTGCCACTACATTAAAAAATAGAGATTTACTACCGATTATAGTAAACGACTCATTTAAGGACGAATCTTACGGGAGTGATAATTTACACAATGATGCACATCCGTCACCTTTTCATGCATGATTTACAATCGGTCAACCAGTAAAAACTAATCGTACGAGGATTATGAATCTGTAATTGAGTGCATGGGAGGTACGTTGACAACCACCTAAACTGACAGACCAGGGTATTGAACCCACTTCATCTGTGGCCCACTGAGCTTTAGACTGACAGACCAGGGTATTGAACCCACTTCATCTGTGGCCCACTGAGCTTTAGACTGACAGACCAGGGTATTGAACCCACTTCATCTGTGGCCCACTGAGCTTTAGGACCCTAACACGTGAGTCCTCGGTGGTTGAGCAAACTACATTCATGTCATAGCATACAATCCTCTTTTTTATTGGCTTTGCAATTCATAAAAGGACTTATCATATAATACATTTAATATGCCAATTAGCAGACGCTTTTATCTCTACCGGCTGAGCTACAGAGGACTTATCATTGATATGTTTTATTTTTCTCAATTATGCATAGGCCTGTTTTTATCTTTTTGTGGTGAATTTTGATGCCTGTGACAGATTTGCAGCGAGTACTTCAACTAATGTAGGACTCTCCTAATGTATGACTCTCCTAATGTATGACTCTCCTAATGTATGACTCTCCTAATGTATGACTCTCCTTCCAGGTGTTTGTAAGATGTACGAGGAACACCTAAAGAGAATGAACCCCAATAGTCCATCCATCACATATGACATCAGTCAACTGTTTGACTTCATCGATGACCTGGCTGACCTCAGCTGCTTGGTGTAAGTAGTACACTTTTCACATGGATTTCGCCGTGTCTTTGATTCTACACCCTTTTCCTGATGTGCACAATCCCCCGTCAAGGATTTAAAAGCATAAGTTGGTATTGGCTGGAGGGAGTTTCCACCATTTTTGTTAAATTATATATGTGAAAGTGTACATACTTCAGGAGGGAGGTGGAGAACTGGGACGCAACCCATCTGCCCACATGGTCTGTCTGAATGGGATCAAATCCCATAGATCTGCCCACATGGTCTGTCTGAATGGGATCAAATCCCATAGATCTGCCCACATGGTCTGTCTGAATGGGATCAAATCCAATAGATCTGCCCACATGGTCTGTCTGAATGGGATCAAATCCCATAGATCTACCCACATGGTCTGTCTGAATGGGATCAAATCCCATAGATCTGCCCACATGGTCTGTCTGAATGGGATCAAATCCCATAGATCTGCCCACATGGTCTGTCTGAATGGGATCAAATCCCATAGATATACCCACATGGTCTGTCTGAATGGGATCAAATCCCATAGATCTACCCACATGGTCTGTCTGAATGGGATCAAATCCCATAGATCTACCCACATGGTCTGTCTGAATGGGATCAAATCCCATAGATCTGCCCACATGGTCTGTCTGAATGGGATCAAATCCCATAGATCTGCCCACATGGTCTGTCTGAATGGGATCAAATCCCATAGATCTACCCACATGGTCTGTCTGAATGGGATCAAATCCCATAGATTTACCCACATGGTCTCTCTGAATGGGATCAAATCCCATAGATCTACCCACATGGTCTGTCTGAATGGGATCAAACCCCATAGATCTGCCCACATGGTCTGTCTGAATGGGATCAAAATCCCATAGATCTGCCCACATGGTCTGTCTGAATGGGATCAAATCCATAGATCTGCCCACATGGTCTGTCTGAATGGGATCAAATCCCATAGATTTACCCACATGGTCTGTCTGAATGGGATCAAATCCCATAGATCTGCCCACATGGTCTGTCTGAATGGGATCAAATCCCATAGATCTACCCACATGGTCTGTCTGAATGGGATCAAATCCCATAGATTTACCCACATGGTCTGTCTGAATGGGATCAAATCCCATAGATCTGCCCACATGGTCTGTCTGAATGGGATCAAATCCCATAGATCTACCCACATGGTCTGTCTGAATGGGATCAAATCCCATAGATCTACCCACATGGTCTGTCTGAATGGATAATCATGAATAATGAGTGAGAAAGTTAGAGGGTCAAAGATCATATCCCCCAGACACTACCACTACTATAACTAACCAGTCACTACCATTACTACTGTAGACACTACCACTACTATAACTATAACCAGTCATACCACTACTATAACTATAAACCAGTCACTACCATTACTACTGTAGTCACTACCACTACTATAACTATAACCCAGTCACTACCACTACGATATCTATAACCAGTCAACTACCACTACTATAACTATAACCCATCCTACCACTACTATAACCAGTCACTACCCTACTATAACCAGTCACTACCACTACTATAACTATAACCAGTCACTACCCATTACTATAAACCAGTCACTACCACTACCACTACTATAACCAGTCACTACCATTACTATAACTATAACCAGTCACTACCACTACTATAACGGCACTACCCACTACTATAACCCGATTCCTACACTACTATAACTATAACCAGTCACTACCACTACTATAACTATAACCCAGTCCACTACCACTACTATAACTATAACCAGTCATACAACTACTATACCAGTCACTACCATACATAACTATAACCAGTCACTACCACTATAACTAACCAGTCACTACCACTACTACTAACCCAGTCTACCTACACCATTACTACCCCTACTACTATAACCAGTCACTACCACTCACTACATCTATAACCAGTCACTACCAACTACTATAACCAGTCACTACCACTACTATAACTATAACCAGTCACTACCACTACTATAACTATAACCATCCAACACTACCATCTAAAATATAACCTACCACTACTATAACTTAACCAGTCACTACCATTACTATAACTATAACCAGTCACTACACACTACTATAACTATAACCAGTCACTACCATACATAACTATACAGTCACTACCACTACTATAACTATAACCAGTCATACCACTACTATAACCACTCACTACACTACTATATACTAATAACCAGTCACTACCACTACTATATAACCAGTCACTACCACTACTATAACCAGACATACACTATAACTATAACCAGTCACTACCACTACTAACCATCATACCACTACTATAAACCAGTCACTACCAACTACATACCTACCATACAAACTATAACCAGTCACTACCACTACTTACTGATAACCAGACACTACCACTACTATAACTATAACCATCCACTTAACCACACTACCTACTAACTATAACCAGTCACTACCCACTTTACTCATAACTATAACCCACTAACGTCACTACCTATAACTATAACCAGTCACTACCACTACTATAACTATAACCAGTCACTACCACTACTATAACTATAACCAGTCACTACCACTACTATACTCACTATATACTATACAGTCACACCAGTACTACTTAATACACTATACCATACTACCATATATAACTATACACCATCACTACCACTACTATAACTATAACCAGTCACTACCACTACTATAACTATAAATCACTACTTCAACTACCACTACTATAACTATACAGCTACCACTAACCACATACACTACTATAACCAGTCACTACCACTACTATAACTATAACCAGTCACTACCACTACTATAACTACACCATACTACCTATACCGTACTACACTACTAAACCAGTACACTACCACTACTATAAACTATAACCAGTACACATAAGTCTACCACTACTATAACTATAACCAGTCACTACATACACTTAACAGTACACTACTATACAACCAGTCACTACCACTACTTAACATTAACCGTACTACCACTACTATAACCAGTCACTACCATCTACTATAAACTATACAACCAGTCCACTACCACTACTAAACTATATAACCAGTCACTACCATTACTATACTATAACCTACCACTACCATACTATACCAGTCACTACCACTACTATAACTATACACCACAGTCACTACACTACTTAAACTAATAACCAGTCACTACCACTACTATAACTATAACCAGTCCACTACCACTACTATAACAGTATACCATAAACCAGTCACTACCACTACTATACTATAACCAGTCACTACCACTACTACGTACACAGTCCACTACTATAACCGTCAACTATATACTATAACCAGTCACTACCCTTAACTATAGCTACACACATATTAACTTACATCTATAACATAACATAACTACACTACTATAATTAACCATCACTCCAACTAACTAAACCACGTCACTACACTTACTATAACTTAACCGTCATCACCATATACTACCTCACGACTTAAGTAACCGCAACAATCTATATTAACCAGTCACTAACCAAATATATAACCTACTATGGAACTCACCTAATACAGTCCACTCAACATTTACTAACACATTGCTACTACCCTAGAACTACCATACATGCTAAACCAGTCACTACACACCATATATAACCGTCTACCTATACAACAGTCATCCATTACTAGCCTATCCACTCTACTATAACCAGTCACTACCATACTACTGTAGACCAGTAAGACAGTACCACTACTATAACTATAAACCAGTCACTACCATTACTATAACTATACCAGGTCACTACCACTACTATAAACTATAACCAAGGCACTACCCCACTACTATAACTATAACCAGTCACTACCACGTACTATAACCAGTCCAATACCACTACTGGATAACCAGTCACTACCACTACTACTGTAGACAGTACATGTCCTCTGTAGCCTGCACTCGAATAGCAACCCTGTACCGGTGGTCCAAGGCCTATAGGCTATGCTTAGTTAGTTGGTCACTTTAATTGTGTAACAAGCCTTATCAAAACTTATAGGCTTATGGGCTAGGCTACATGATTTAATCTTGTCTTTACATATACTAAATAATATATGTGTGAAATGAGTTTTGATATAGAATGGACCATTATCATGCACCTGTCTCGAAACAGGATAAAATAAGACACGTCATCTGTATGCACTTGAATAGCGAATGGAGGACGCTTTTCCTGTGGTTCATTTTCATGCCAGTCAGGTAGGCTACTCCGGTTGTAACGCAAAACAATGTGCTTAATATTAGGAAAGTTAAGAACAAAATATAGTAGACTTTCCTCTAGAAAGCTGATGGGGATCCTCCTCTTTTTAATAGAGGCCATCAAAACTGTTTTCTCACACAATTGCATAGCATAGCCTATAGAAATGTTACGCAACATGGGCTTAGAGGAACACATTTCATTCCATGCATCAACCAGCTATGAGGAGCTGGCTCTCGCTGCACAACAGGTGATCCTATTCTGCTCTGAATGCCGGGGCTCTCATGAAGTGTTTGATTAGAATTTAGAGCACATTTGCATTGATGTCAGAGTGATTAGAGGGACAATAGAGTGCTGAGTACCAGGCAGTTAGCAGGTTTGGTAGGCTACTAATGACCATCAGCAGCATAACATTTACATTTTAGTCATTTAGCAGACGCTCTTATCCAGAGCGACTTACAGGAGCAATTAGGGTTAAGTGCCTTGCTCAAGGGCATATCGACCGATTTTTCACCTAGTCGGCTTGGGGATTAGAACCAGCGACCTTTCGGTTACTGGCACAATGCTCTTAACCACTAAGCTACCTGCCGCCCAGAGTAGCCTAGTTACCGTGACTCAACGGTCACGTGGAATTTGACTGCTGTCATGACTCGTGACTGCCGGTGTGGCGGTAATACGGTCACTGTGACAGCCCTAATCAATAGGCCACGTTAAACGTGTCTCTCTCTCTCTCTCTCCGTTAGGTACCGTGCGGACACACAGACGTACCAGCCCATGTTTTAATATATCTCTCTCCGTTAGGTACTGTGCGGACACACAGACGTACCAGCCCATGTTTTAATATATCTCTCTCTGTTAGGGACCGTGCGGACACACAGACGTACCAGCCCATGTTTTAATATATCTTTCCGTCTGTCTGTCCGTTAGGTACCGTGCGGACACACAGACGTACCAGCCGTACAACAAGGACTGGATCAAGGAGAAGATTTACGTGCTGCTGCGGCGTCAGGCCCAACAGGCTGGGAAATGAGACTCTGGCCCCGTTCCAGGCTGACTACACTGCAGACGCATGATCTCACAACAACCTGGATCGGTGTTTAACATGTCGGCTAACCACATCTTATCAAATAGCAATCCGATGCAGTGTAGTCTGCCTGGAACGCCACCAATCTATGACATCAGAGGTTATTACGGTGGGGTCAGGGTTGGGGGGGGCTGGGAGTGTTGGGTAGTGTGAATTTGCCCCTAGATCCTTGGGTGGGGAAGGGGATGATCAGAGGTTATTACGGTGGGGTCAGGGTTGGGGGGGGGCTGGGAGTGTTGGGTAGTGTGAATTTGCCCCTAGATCCTCGGGTGGGGAAGGGGATGATCAGAGGTTATTACGGTGGGGTCAGGGTTGGGGGGGCTGGGAGTGTTGGGTAGTGTGAATTTGCCCCTAGATCCTTGGGTGGGGAAGGGGATGATGATCTTTGATCTGTACATAGGGGAACCTTCACTCCGGAGCGTTTGGATAGGAAGGGAGAAGGGTTGAATGATTATCTTTATTGTTTCACTGAGAAGTGTTGTAGAGGGAGAGTGTAAGGCAGCTTGCGTTTGGTTTTAATTTTTGTATTTAAAGAAAATTCCCCCTTTATAAAGAAGTGTTTGTCTTTTACTTAAAATAAAACAATAAAAAAGTATTATTTGTTACTGTTCATGTTTGTTCTACACTGAGTGGACAAAATATTTGGAAACCCTGCTCTTTCCATGACAGACTGACCAGGTGAATCCAGGTGAAAGCTATGATCCCTTATTGATGTCACTTGTTAAATCCACTTCAATTAGAGTAGATGAAGGGGAGGAGACAGGTTAAATAAGGATTTTTAAGCCTTGAGACAATTGAGACATGGATTGTGTATGTGTGCCATTCAGAGGGTGAATGGGCAAGACAAAATATTTAAGTGCCTTTGAACGGGTTATGGTAGTAGGTGCCAGGCGCACCGGTTTGAGTGTGTCAAGAACTGCAACGCTGCTGGGTTTTTCACGCTCAACAGTTTCCCGTGTATCAAGAATGGTCCACCACCCAGAGGAGATCCAGCCAACTTGACGCAACTGTGGGAAGCATTGGAGTCAACATGGGCCAGCATCCCTGTGGAATGCTTTTGACACCTTGTAGAGGTGTGCAGCGAGCATTGAATTAAAACGACCTCGAACCAGTGCCACAGACCAGGCACAATTTAAATGTTTATCTATTTTCTACAAAATATACTGGTGTTTTGGTTCTATTTTAACCATAGACAATGTGAATTGAGAGTGAGGTCTCTAATGTAAAATACTCTACAGGGGCCTCCTGTAGCTCAGTTGGTAGAGCATGGCGCTTGCAACGCCAGGGTTGTGGGTTCGATTCCCACGGGGTGCCAGTACGAAAAAAAATTGGCCGGTGTAGGCCGTCATTGTAAATAAGAATTTGTTATTAATAATATAATAATAATATATTCAGTTATTAACTGACTTGCCTAGTAAAATAAATAAAATGTGTGCCATTTTTAAATGTATGTAGTTCTGTCCTTGAGCTATTCTTGTCTATTAATGTTCTGTATTATGTCATGTTTCATGTTCTGTGTGGACCCCAGGAAGAGTAGCTGCTGCTTTCACAACAGCTAATGGGGATCCTAATAAAATACCAAATGGGGGCCTCCAGCGTATGAGGTAGGTCTGTAATGGGCCTCCAGCGTATGACGTAGGTCTGTAATGGGCCTCCAGCGTATGAGGTAGGTCTGTATGGGGCCTCCAGCGTATGACGTAGGTCTGTAATGGGCCTCCAGTGTATGACGTAGGTCTGTAATGGGCCTCCAGCGTATGACGTAGGTCTGTAATGGGCCTCCAGCGTATGAGGTAGGTCTGTAATGGGCCTCCAGCGTATGACGTAGGTCTGTAATGGGCCTCCAGCGTATGACGTAGGTCTGTAATGGGCCTCCAGCGTATGACGTAGGTCTGTAATGGGCCTCCAGCGTATGAGGTAGGTCTGTAATGGGCCTCCAGCGTATGACGTAGGTCTGTAATGGGCCTCCAGCGTATGACGTAGGTCTGTAATGGGCCTCCAGCGTATGACGTAGGTCTGTATGGGGCCTCCAGCGTATGACGTAGGTCTGTAATGGGCCTCCAGCGTATGACGTAGGTCTGTAATGGGCCTCCAGCGTATGACGTAGGTCTGTAATGGGCCTCCAGCGTATGACGTAGGTCTGTAATGGGCCTCCAGCGTATGAGGTAGGTCTGTAATGGGCCTCCAGCGTATGACGTAGGTCTGTAATGGGCCTCCAGCGTATGACGTAGGTCTGTATGGGGCCTCCAGCGTATGAGGTAGGTCTGTATGGGGCCTCCAGCGTATGACGTAGGTCTGTAATGGGCCTCCAGCGTATGACGTAGGTCTGTAATAGGCCTCCAGCGTATGAGGTAGGTCTGTAATGGGCCTCCAGCGTATGACATAGATCTGTAATGGGCCTCCAGCGTATGAGGTAGATCTGTAATGGGCCTCCAGCGTATGACGTAGGTCTGTATGGGGCCTCCAGCGTATGAGGTAGGTCTGTAATGGGCCTCCAGCGTATGACGTAGGTCTGTAATGGGCCTCCAGCGTATGAGGTAGGTCTGTAATGGGCCTCCAGCGTATGACGTAGGTCTGTAATGGGCCTCCAGCGTATGAGGTAGGTCTGTAATGGGCCTCCAGCGTATGACGTAGGTCTGTAATGGGCCTCCAGCGTATGACGTAGGTCTGTATGGGGCCTCCAGCGTATGAGGTAGGTCTGTATGGGGCCTCCAGCGTATGACGTAGGTCTGTAATGGGCCTCCAGCGTATGACGTAGGTCTGTAATAGGCCTCCAGCGTATGAGGTAGGTCTGTAATGGGCCTCCAGCGTATGACATAGATCTGTAATGGGCCTCCAGCGTATGAGGTAGATCTGTAATGGGCCTCCAGCGTATGACGTAGGTCTGTAATGGGCCTCCAGCGTATGACGTAGGTCTGTAATGGGCCTCCAGCGTATGAGGTAGGTCTGTAATGGGCCTCCAGCGTATGACGTAGGTCTGTAATGGGCCTCCAGCGTATGACGTAGGTCTGTATGGGGCCTCCAGCGTATGAGGTAGGTCTGTATGGGGCCTCCAGCGTATGACGTAGGTCTGTAATGGGCCTCCAGCGTATGACGTAGGTCTGTAATAGGCCTCCAGCGTATGAGGTAGGTCTGTAATGGGCCTCCAGCGTATGACATAGATCTGTAATGGGCCTCCAGCGTATGAGGTAGATCTGTAATGGGCCTCCAGCGTATGACGTAGGTCTGTATGGGGCCTCCAGCGTATGAGGTAGGCCTGTATGGGGCCTCCAGCGTATGACGTAGGTCTGTAATGGGCCTCCAGCGTATGATGTATATCTGTAATGGGCCTCCAGCGTATGATGTAGGTCTGTAATGGGCCTCCAGCGTATGACGTAGGTCTGTATGGGGCCTCCAGCGTATGACGTAGGTCTGTAATGGGCCTCCAGCGTATGACGTAGGTCTGTAATGGGCCTCCAGCGTATGAGGTAGGTCTGTAATGGGCCTCCAGCGTATGACGTAGGTCTGTAATGGGCCTCCAGCGTATGAGGTAGGTCTGTAATGGGCCTCCAGCGTATGACGTAGGTCTGTAATGGGCCTCCAGCGTATGACGTAGGTCTGTAATGGGCCTCCAGCGTATGAGGTAGATCTGTAATGGGCCTCCAGCGTATGAGGTAGGTCTGTAATGGGCCTCCAGCGTATGAGGTAGATCTGTAATGGGCCTCCAGCGTATGAGGTAGGTCTGTATGGGGCCTCCAGCGTATGCCATAGGTCTGTAATGGGCCTCCAGCGTATGAGGTAGGTCTGTAATGGGCCTCCAGCGTATGACGTAGGTCTGCGTTCCCTTATCCATGCTTTTTTTTTACCAACCACTTTGCTAAGTATTATTTTTTGTTTGAATGATGTGTGCGCGATGCTGTACATCGAACAGCTCAATGTTTTGAGGTGCTAGATAGAGCTCGTTAGACAGGGAGTTATGTCTGATGTCACTTATCTCATCTGACCTCTCCTTCAGTTGATATGGAGGATGTAGACGGGACGTGTCTACTTGATGGTTTGTGGTGAGCGCTGCTGACTAAATCAACGAAAATATTGAATAAGCCAGTCCTGTTCTAACCACTATTGTTAACCCTACTCTTCCCCAGTGATCCCCAAGCACTAAATGACGTCCTTCATGGGACCAATGAGGTAATCATCACTGTTATGTATCAGCATTTATCAGATCCACTTCTCAGAGAGACAATGCTGAATGTATTTGCCAATGATTTAGTATTATTGATTTATAAATGGCTTTAGCATTTTCTTCATCATTTAGATGAGAGGACAAAGGGAAACACTGACGCTGTTCGATGTCATGAGTAGGATATCGTTAATGTCTCAGTAAATCAGTATGATATTTTTTGTTTAATTTAACCTTTATTTTGACAGGGAGTCAATGCTGAGACCAAGGTCTCTTTTACATTTACATTTTACATTTCAGTCATTTAGCAGACGCTCTTATCCAGAGCGACTTACAGTTAGTGAATACATTTTTTTTTTTATACTGGCCCCCCGTGGGAATCGAACCCACAACCCTGGCGTTGCAAACGCCATGCTCTATCAACTGAGCTACATCCCTGCCGGCCATTCCCTCCCCAGATGAGCCCATGTATAGCATCAAAATACACTGCTCAAAAAAATAAAAGGGAACACTTTAACAACACAATGTAACTCCAAGTCAAATCACACTTCTGTGAAATCAAACTGTCCACTTAGGAAGCAACACTGATTGACAATACATTTCACATGCTGTTGTGCAAATGGAATAGACAACCGGTGGAAATTATAGGCAATTAGCAAGACACCCCCAATAAAGGAGTGGTTCTGCAGGTGGTGACCACAGACCACTTCTCAGTTCCTATGCTTCCTGGCTGATGTTTTGGTCACTTTTGAATGCTGGCGGTGCTTTCACTCTAGTGGTAGCATGAGACGGAGTCTACAACCCACACAAGTGGCTCAGGTAGTGCAGCTCATCCAGGATGGCACATCAATGCGAGCTGTGGCAAGAAGGTTTGCTGTGTCTGTCAGCGTAGTGTCCAGAGCATGGAGGCGCTACCAGGAGACAGGCCAGTACATCAGGAGACGTGGAGGAGGCCATTGGAGGGCAACAACCCAGCAGCAGGACTGCTACCTCTGCCTTTGTGCAAGGAGGAGCAGGTGGAGCACTGCCAGAGCCCTGCAAAATGACCTCCAGCAGGCCACAAATGTGCATGTGTCTGCTCAAACGGTCAGAAACAGACTCCATGAGGGTGGTATGAGGGCCCGACATCCACAGGTGGGGGTTGTGCTTACAGCCCAACACCGTGCAGGACGTTTGGCATTTGCCAGAGAACACCAAGATTGGCAAATTCGCCACTGGCGCCCTGTGCTCTTCACAGATGAAAGCAGGTTCACACTGAGCACATGTGACAGACGTGACAGAGTCTGGAGACGCCGTGGAGAACGTTCTGCTGCCTGCAACATCCTCCAGCATGACCGGTTTGGCGGTGGGTCAGTTATGGTGTGGGGTGGCATTTCTTTGGGGGGCCGCACAGCCCTCCATGTGCTCGCCAGAGGTAGCCTGACTGCCATTAGGTACCGAGATGAGATCCTCAGACCCCTTGTGAGACCATATGCTGGTGCGGTTGGCCCTGGGTTCCTCCTAATGCAAGACAATGCTAGACCTCATGTGGCTGGAGTGTGTCAGCAGTTCCTGCAAGAGGAAGGCATTGATGCTATGGACTGGCCCGCCCGTTCCCCAGACCTGAATCCAATTGAGCACATCTGGGACATCATGTCTCGCTCCATCCACCAACGCCACGTTGCACCACAGACTGTCCAGGAGTTGGCGGATGCTTTAGTCCAGGTCTGGGAGGAGATCCCTCAGGAGACCATCCGCCACCTCATCAGGAGCATGCCCAGGCGTTGTAGGGAGGTCATACAGGCACGTGGAGGCCACACACACACTACTGAGCCTCATTTTGACTTGTTTTAAGGACATTATATCAAAGTTGGATCAGCCTGTAGTGTGGTTTTCCACTTTAATTTTGAGGGTGACTCCAAATCCAGACCTCCATGGGTTGATACATTTGATTTCCATTGATAATTTTTGTGTGATTTTGTTGTCAGCACATTCAACTATGTAAAGAAAAAAGTATTTAATAAGATTATTTCATTCATTCAGATCTAGGATGTTATTTTAGTGTTCCCTTAATTTTTTTGAGCAGTGTATTTACATTTACGTCATTTAGCAGACGCTCTTATCCAGAGCGACTTACAGTTAGTGAGTGCATACATTTTTTCATACTGGCACCCCCGTGGGAATCAAACCCACAACCCTGGCGTTGCAAACGCCATGCTCTATCAACTGAGCTACACAGGGATTTTCCATTTTGTTTTTAAAATCTGCCGTTTCCAGCTATAGCCATTTACAATAGCAGCAATAGCCATTTACAACATTAACGTCTACACTGTATTTCTGATCAATTTGATGTTATTTTAAAAAGGTACCAAAAAATTGCTTTTCTTTCGAAAACAAGAACATTTCTAAGTGACCCCCAAAACGTTTGAACGGTAGTGTATACAGCAACACCTCCCCCAGGAAGTCTACATTACATTATGTCAAAGTAGATTAGTGATGGTTAGGGTAGTGTGAGTGATGGACAGGATGTAGTGACCTGGGGGCAAAGGTTAATAAGAACAGAGAGAGACAGCGAGGCCTATGATTGGTTACCAGATGTATGTGAAAGGAAGGAGGACCAAGAGGCTATATAAGATAGAGAGTCTTCTTTGTTAACGGAGTTCAACTGACGAAGGGCAAAGCCATGTCCGTTTGTTAGATGAACCCACGAGCTCGTGATTCAATAAATACTTGGTATGAAATCTCCACAGAATGTCTAAGTATATCCTTGATTCTTTGATACCTGAGAAACTCATCATAACAGTGTCAAATACCTGTATCCATTTGTAGCAGACAAATGAATGTAGTAGCTCAAACAATGAGAAATTGACAAAAATGTGAAGTTTTATAAGCATACCCAGTCTCCCCTACTACACAGAACACTGCAATCCATCCACTTTGAAATCATCAAAACAAGTCTCACAAGTATGCAAAAAAACAATACTTTATTTTTTCCATTTAAAAATATTAGGGAAAAAGAACAGCTTCTATGGGACAAATGTAAATAAAATAAAAAGCTGATGGTTTTCTTTAAATTAAAAATGACTTCAGAATTTAAACAAAATGCCCATTTCGTCACGCTCAAGAACATGAAAATCTCTGCTTTGCAAACGGGTTTCCTGTATTCAGTGTTAAGGCCATCATTCTTCAGGAACCAATGGAGCTAGTCTCTCATGCTACCTATTCCATACAAACTTCTCTCAATGTGAAATGACAAGGAGGTTGGAAAGAACCAACTTGTTATTGCAGTATTAGGAGGATGTGTGCTGATGTTTTGGGGGTTAAGTTAGTCTTTCGTCTAGTGAGGGGAAGAGTCACACTAAAAACATATGGTGTCCTGACGTACACTACCGGTCAAAAGTTTTACAACACCTTCTCATTCTAGGGTTTTTCCTTTATTTATACTATTTTCTACATTTTAGAATAATAGTGAAGACATCAAAACTATGAAATAACACATATGGACTCCAGGTGACTACCTCATGAAGCTGGTTGAGAGAATGCCAAGAGTGTGCAAAGCTGTCATCAAGGCAAAGGATGGCTACTTTGAAGAATCTCAAATACAAAATATATTTTGATTTGTTTTAACACTTTTTTGGTTACTACATGATTCCATGTGTGTTATTTCGTAGTTTTGATGTCTTCACTATTATTCTACCATGTAGAAAATAGTAAAAAATAAAGAAAAACCCTGGAATGAGTAGGTGTTCTAAAACTTTTGACCGGTAGTGTATGTCAGGATGCATCCCAAATGGCACCCTATTCCCTATATAGTACACTCCTGTTGACCAGAGCCCTATGAGCCCTATGAGCCCTATGAGCCCTATGAGCCCTATGTAGGGAATAGGGTGCCATTTGGGACGCTCCCATACAGTACAGGAGGAAGTGAGGTCACAACCAGGACGTACATAGGAGGGACTTAGGGCACTTCGCCAAGCCAACTGTTCTACGATCTACATTCTGTCCTACTGAACCGGAGAGAACCGGCCGTGTCAGAAATAGCATCCTATTCACTATAAGGCCGGGACGATGCCACGATCGTGGCAAGGCAAGGCAACAAAACAAGAAGCGGCTTTAACTGCTTTTTAGGAAAACAGACCTAAATGTTGGAAACAAACATCATTGTCGTCATCCCGAGTCACGTTTTATTTTCCAAACTATAGCACACACTATTTTACATACAGCAGGGTTTTTTTAAAGGACCAAAAAAAAATTGCCATGGAAATTATCATCACGATACTGGTATCGTCACATCCCTAATTCACAGGGGTCTGGTCAAAAGTTGTGCAATACAGTGCCTTCAGAAAGTATTGACATCCCCTTTTCCACATTTAATTGTATTACAAAGTGGGATTAAAATGGATTTAATTCCCTTAAAAAACACAAAAACAATACTGTCAAAGTGGGAGAAAAATTCTAAGAATTTAAAAGAAAATAGGAAAATAACACACTAATATATTTTGATTAGGTAAGTATTCAACCCCGAGTCAATAAAATGTTAGAATCACCGTGTTCTTGGTAAGCAACTCCAGTGTATATTTGGCCTTGTGTTTTAGGTTATTGTCCTGCTGAAAGGTGAATTCATCTCCCAGTGTCTGGTGGAAAGCAGACTGAACCAGGTTTTCCTCTAGGATTTTGCCGGTGCTTAGCTCCATTACGTTTCTTTTTTATCCTGAAAAACTCCCCAGTCCTTAACAATTACAAGGATACCCATAACATGATGCAGCCACCACTATGCTTGAAAATATGAAGAATGGTACTCAGTAATGTGTTGTACTGGATTTGCCCCAAACATAACACGTGTTGTCCTGAATACAAAGTGAATTGCTTTGCCACATTTTTTGCAGTATTTAGTGCCTTGTTGCAAACAGGATGCAGGTTTGGAATATTTTTATTCTGTACAGGCTTCCTTCTTTTCACTCCATCAATTAGGTTAGTATTGTGGAGTAACTACAATGTTGATCCATCCTCAGTTCTCCTATCACTTTGTTTTAGTCACCATGGCCTCATGGTGAAATCCCTGAGCGGTTTCCTTCCTCTCTGGCAACTGAGTTAGGAAAGGACTCCTGTATCTTTGTAGTGACTGGGTGTATTGATACACCATCCAAAGTGTAATTAATAACTTCACCATGCTCAAAGGGATATTCAATGTCTGCATTTTTTTTAATTTTACCCATCTACCAATAGGTGCCCTTCTTTGCGAGGCATTGGAAAACCTCCCTGGTCTTTGTGGTTGAATCTGTGTTTGAAATTCACTGCTCGACTGAGGGACCTTACAGATAATTGTTTTCATTGGGGTACAGAGAAGAGGTAGTCATTCATAAATCATGTTGAACACTATTCTTGCACATAGATTTAGTCAATGCAACTTATGTCACTTGTTAAGCACATTTTCATTCCTGAACTTATTTAGGCTTACCATAACAAAAAGGGGTTGAATACTTATTGACTCAAGACATTTAAGCTTTTCATTTGTAATTAATTTGTAAAAATGTTGAAAAAATAATTCCACTTTGACATTATGTCATTTCAGACAATGGCTGGTCGTCATCTGGGATCAATTCTTAACGGCTTATTGGTTATAAAATTCATAGCTTTGTCTGATCTATTAAAGAAGATCGACAATGCGCTGCCATTGTGTTTTCAAAAATTAAAGCTACCATTGCAAAGCAAACTTGATTTCTGCACACTCACAAATGCATAGTAATTATCGTTAGGACTGAAAACCTGCAGGGGAAATTATAATTCATATTTACTGATAATTAAAAGCAGGTTTCAGCTTAGTCTAAAATACATGATTTTCTGAAACTGGTGAAAACTAATACACAGTGCATTCAGAAAGTATTCAGACCCCTTGACTTTTTCCACATTTTGTTACATTACAGCCTTATTCTAAAATTGATTAAATAAATAAAAAAAATCCTCAATCTACACACAATACCCCATAATGACAAAGTGAACAGGTTTTTAGGAATTTATTAAAAAATACAAAACTGAAATAAATGTACCTTATTTACATAAGTATTCAGACCCTTTGCTATGAGACTCGAAATTGAGCTCAGGTGCATCCTGTTTCCATTGATCATCCTTGAGATGTTTCTACAACTTGATTGGAGTCCACCGGTGGTACATTTAATTGATTGGACATGCTTTGGAAAGGCACACACCTGTCTATATAAGGTCCCACCGTTGACAGTGCATGTCAGAGCAAAAACCAAGCCATGAGGTAGAAGGAATTGTCTGTAGAGCTCAGAGACAGGATTGCGTCGAGGCACAGATTTGAGGAAGTGTACCAAAACATTTCTGCAGCATTGAAGGTCCCCAAGAACCCAGTGGCCTCCATCATTCTTAAATGGAAGAAGTTTGGAACCACCAAGACTGAGCAATCATGGGAGAAGGGCCTTGGTCAGGGAGGTGACCAAGAACCCAATAGTCACTCTGACAGAGCTTCAGATATCCTCTGTGGAGAACCTTCCAGAAGGACAACCATCTCTGCAGCACTCCACCAATCAGGCCTTTATGGTAGAGTGGCCAGACGGAAGCCACTCCTCGGTAAAAGGCACATGACAGCCAGCTTGGAGTTTGACAAAAGGCACCTAAAGGACTCTCAGACCATGACCTCTGGTCTGATGAAACCAAGATTGAACTCTTTGTCCTGAATGCCAAGCGTCACGTCTGGAGGAAACCTGGCACCATCCCTACGGTGAAGCATGGTGGTAGCATTATCATGCTGTGGGGATGTTTTTCAGCGGCAGGGACTGGGAGACGGAGTAAAGTAAAGAGAGATCCTTGATAAAAACCTGCTCCAGAGCACTCAGGACCTCAGACTGGGGAGAAGGTTCACCTTCCAACAGGACAACGTCCCTAAGCACACAGCCAAGACAACGCAGGAGTGGCTTCGGGACAAGTCTCTGAATGTTCTTGAGTGGCCCAGCCAGAGCCCAGACTCGATCCCGATCTAACATCTCTGGAGAGACCTGAAAATAGCTGTGCAGCGACGCTCCCCATCCAACCTGACAGAGCTTGAGAGGATCTGCAGAGAAGAAAATGGAGAAACTCCCCAAATACAGGTGTGCCAAGCTTGTAGCGTCATACCCAAGAAGACTCGATGCTGTAATCGCTGCCAAAGGTGCTTCAACAAAGTACTGAGTAAAGGGTCTGAATACTTATGTAAATGTGATATTTCAAAAAAATGTTGTGTAAACATTTATTTAAAAACCTATTTTTGCTTTGTCATTATGGGGTATTGTGTGTAGATTGATGAGGAAAAAAACAATTTAATCAATTTTAGAATAAGGCTGTAATGTAACAAAATGTGGGAAAAGTCAAGGGGTCTGAATACTTTCCCAATGCACTGTATAGGGCCAGTTTCCTGGGCCTAGATTAAGTCTAGTCTCCTATGGCATTTTTGGCTAGGACTAGTTTTAAATCTGGATCTGGGAAACCAAACCATAGCAGGGTCATCATGATACCAGTAAGGTGATACTACGATACCTAGCATGGAAGATAAACGTGATTCTGGGTGACATCAGGCTGCTTGTCTCCAACATTCGGAGTGTTTTCCTCAGGACATTTAGTCCGCTTCCTGTTTTGTTTCCTTGCCGTGATACTGCTGAGTACCGGTATCGCGACAACCCTGAACCCATCGTGTTTTGTCCAATAGGATTTTAACATGAATTCTGCAAAATTGTATCAAGGTAGTGTTCTTGATGCTGGCTTCTTTTCCCTCGGTCAGAACGAAGGCAGTCTCTCTCCTCAGACTCCAGTTAGGCCGCATCTCAAATGGCCCTGATCAAATGTAGTGCACTATATAAGGAATAGGGGGCATCTCACATGGCCCTGATCACATGTAGTGCACTATATAAGGAATAGGGGGCATCTCACATGGCCCTGATCAAATGTAGTGCACTATATAAGGAATAGGGGGCCATTTGGGATGCAGGCAACATCTCAGCAATTCTCTGCAAAAAATAAATAAAACATTTATGGGGACAAATTCTGGGCCTATTAGGCCATTAGTCTCTGTGGTATTCAACACGTGCCCTTAGGTCAGGGTCAGGGCACGTAGGTCAGGGTAGGCACCGTAGGGCCAGGGTCAGGGCACCGTAGGGTCAGGACACCGTAGGGTCAGGCAACATAGGTAGGGCACGTAGGGTGGTCAGGCACCGTAGGGTCTGTGTCAGGGCACCGTAGGGTCAGGCACCGTAGGTCAGGCCGTAGGTCAGGGTCGGAACCGTAGGGTAGGGCACCGTAGGGTGGTCCAGGGCACCGTGGGTCAGGGTCAGGGTCACCGTAGGGTCAGGGTCAGGCACCGTAGGGTCAGGGTCGGCACCGTAGGGTCAGGGTAGGGTCAGGTAGGGCACGAGGGTCAGGGTCAGGGCACGTGGTCAGGTCAGGCACCGTAGGGTCAGGGCACCGTAGGTCAGGTCAGGGCACCGTAGTCAGGGTCAGGGCCCGTAGGTCAGGGCACCGTAGGTCAGGGCACTGGGTCAGGTGCACCGTAGGCGTGTAGGGTGACCGTAGGTCAGGGCACCGTAGGGTCAGGGTCACCGTAGGGTCAGGGTCAGGGTGACCGTAGGGTCAGGGCACCGTAGGGTCAGGGCACCGTAGGGTCAGGGCACCGTAGGGTTCAGGGTACCGTAGGGTCAGGGCACGTAGGGTCAGGTTACCGTAGGGTCAGGGTACTGTAGGGTCAGGGTGACCGTAGGTCAGGGTACGTAGGTCAGGGTCAGGGTACGTAGGGTCAGGGCACCGTAGGGTCAGGGTCAGGGCACCGTAGGGTCGGACACGTAGGGTCAGGGCACCTAGGGTCAGGGCACCGTGGTCAGGGTCAGGCACCCGTAGGGTCAGGGCACCGTAGGGTCAGGGACCGTAGGGTCAGGGCACCGAGGTCAGGGTCAGGCACCGTAGGGTCAGGGCACGTTAGGGTCAGGGTCAGGGCACCGTAGGTCAGGGTTCAGGGCACCGTGGGTCAGGGTCAGGCACCGTAGGGTCAGGGCACCGTAGGGTCAGGGTCAGGGCACCGTAGGGTCAGGGTCAGGGCACCGTAGGGTCAGGGTCAGGGTCACGTGGTCAGGGCACCGTAGGTCGGTCAGGGCACCGTAGGGTCAGGGTCAGGGCACCGTAGGGTCAGGGACCGTATAGGGTCAGGGCACCGTAGGGTCAGGGTCAGGGCACCGTAGGGTCAGGGTCAGGGCACCGTAGGGTCAGGGCACCGTAGGGTCAGGGCACCGTCGGGTCAGGGCACCGTAGGTCGGTCAGGGTGACCGTAGGTCAGGCACCGTAGGGTCAGGGGACCGTAGTGGTCAGGGCACCGTAGGGTCAGGGTACCGTAGGGTCAGGGCACCGTAGGGTCAGGGTGACCGTAGGGCAGGCACCGTAGGGTCAGGGCACCGTAGGTCGGAGGTGACGTAGGGTCAGGCCCGTAGGGTCAGGGCACCGTAGGGTCAGGGTGACCGTAGGGTCGTCTTAGGGTCAGGGTGACCGTAGGGTCAGGGTACTGTAGGGTCAGGTCAGTGACCGGAGGGTCAGGGTCGTAGGGTCAGGGTCAGGGGACCGTAGGGTCAGGGCAACGTAGGGTCAGGGCACCGTAGGGTCAGGGTCAGGGTGACCGTAGGGTCAGGGCACCGTAGGGTCAGGGTCAGGGTGACCGTAGGGTCAGGCAGGGCACCGTAGGTCAGGGTCAGGGCACCGTAGGTCAGGGGGCACCGTAGGGTCAGGGTACCGTAGGTCAGGGCACCGTTAGGGTCAGGGTGACCGTAGGGTCAGGTGCACCGTAGGGTCAGGGCACCGTCAGGTCAGGCACCGTAGGGTCGGCACCGAGGGTCAGGCACCGTAGGGTCAGGGCACCGTAGGGTCAGGGTCAGGGTGACCGTAGGGTCAGGGTCATGGCACCGTAGGGTCAGGGTGACCGTAGGGTCAGGGCACCGTAGGGTCAGGGTCAGGGTACTGTAGGGTCAGGGTCAGGGTACTGTAGGGTCAGGGTCAGGGTACTGTAGGGTCAGGGTCAGGGTGACCGTCCTCATCCAGCCAACAGTAGACTGAGGAGGACTGAACACCCAGAATCCCTCCCCTCCCCTGTAGACCCAGTCAGTCAGTCTGCTCTCTGGGCTACTGAGTAGACCCAGTCAGTCAGTCTGCTCTCTGGGCTACTGAGTAGACCCCAGGTAGAGGCTGCTGCAACAGCTGATGGAGATCCAGCCTGGGGACCAGACAGACCTTTCAGGCTAAGACTGACAGTGTGGCGACTGTAGGTCAGTTAAGCTGGATGGGAAGGTCCTCTCCGTACTTGCGTAGGAACTTGTCGTGGTTGTGGCTGACGGACCAGAGAGGAGGCAGGTAGCGAGGTGTCATGGTAGACAGGAAATGCTGCCTCCAGCAGCCCTCCAGCTCCATTAATCCCTTCAGGCCCCGCTTAGCGTGCGCCTTCACCACCTTCAGCCCGTGGGGAACGTAGCTCTCGTTGAAGATCCTGGGAGAGGGCAGGGTAATCAATCAACTCCATTTCTTCATAAAGGCCTCATTATACAGTGGGGGAAAAAAAGTATTTAGTCAGCCACCAATTGTGCAAGTTCTCCCACTTAAAAAGATGAGAGAGGCCTGTAATTTTCATCATAGGTACACGTCAACTATGACAGACAAATTGAGGAAAAAAAATCCAGAAAATCACATTGTAGGATTTTTAATGAATTTATTTGCAAATTATGGTGGAAAATAAGTATTTGGTCAATAACAAAAGTTTCTCAATACTTTGTTATATACCCTTTGTTGGCAATGACACAGGTCAAACGTTTTCTGTAAGTCTTCACAAGGTTTTCACACACTGTTGCTGGTATTTTGGCCCATTCCTCCATGCAGATCTCCTCTAGAGCAGTGATGTTTTGGGGCTGTCGCTGGGCAACACGGACTTTCAACTCCCTCCAAAGATGTTCTATGGGGTTGAGATCTGGAGACTGGCTAGGCCACTCCAGGATGTTGAAATGCTTCTTACGAAGCCACTCCTTCGTTGCCCGGGCGGTGTGTTTGGGATCATTGTCATGCTGAAAGACCCAGCCACGTTTCATCTTCAATGCCCTTGCTGATGGAAGGAGGTTTTCACTCAAAATCTCACGATACATGGCCCCATTCATTCTTTCCTTTACACGGATCAGTCGTCCTGGTCCCTTTGCAGAAAAACAGCCCCAAAGCATGATGTTTCCACCCCCATGCTTCACAGTAGGTATGGTGTTCTTTGGATGCAACTCAGCATTCTTTGTCCTCCAAACACGACGAGTTGAGTTTTTACCAAAAAGTTCTATTTTGGTTTCATCTGACCATATGACATTCTCCCAATCCTCTTCTGGATCATCCAAATGCACTCTAGCAAACTTCAGACGGGCCTGGACATGTACTGGCTTAAGCAGGGGGACACGTCTGGCACTGCAGGATTCGAGTCCCTGGCGGCGTAGTGTGTTACTGATGGTAGGCTTTGTTACTTTGGTCCCAGCTCTCTGCAGGTCATTCACTAGGTCCCCCCGTGTGGTTCTGGGATTTTTGCTCACCGTTCTTGTGATCATTTTGACCCCACGGGGTGAGATCTTGCGTGGAGCCCCAGATCGAGGGAGATTATCAGTGGTCTTGTATGTCTTCCATTTCCTAATAATTGCTCCCACAGTTGATTTCTTCAAACCAAGCTGCTTACCTATTGCAGATTCAGTCTTCCCAGCCTTGTGCAGGTCTACAATTTTGTTTCTGGTGTCCTTTGACAGCTCTTTGGTCTTGGCCATAGTGGAGTTTGGAGTGTGACTGTTTGAGGTTGTGGACAGGTGTCTTTTATACTGATAACAAGTTCAAACAGGTGCCATTAATACAGGTAACGAGTGGAGGACAGAAGAGCCTCTTAAAGAAGTTGTTACAGGTCTGTGAGAGCCAGAAATCTTGCTTGTTTGTAGGTGACCAAATACTTATTTTCCACCATAATTTGCAAATAAATTCATTAAAAGTCCTACAATGTGATTTTCTGGATTTTTTTTCCTCAATTTGTCTGTCATAGTTGACGTGTACCTATGATGAAAATTACAGGCCTCTCTCATCTTTTTAAGTGGGAGAACTTGCACAATTGGTGGCTGACTAAATACGTTTTTCCCCCACTGTAAAAACAGCTTGACAGATACCTGACCTGGATACCAAATAGCAAGCAGAAGCAGGACAAAGGTCCTAGGAGAAGGAACCTAGATAGGAACTGGCTCAGAGCGGAGGCTGTACTGGGTACAAGTTAAGAGTACACGATGACCATCAAGGCCAGATGGCGCGGACCCTCACCTAGTCTCCAGGTCTGCAGCCCTCTGCAGTGTCTCGGGCGTCAGCTCCACATCGGTGTCGTTGAAGAAATCCCTTATGACCTTCTGCAGCTCATCTCGCCTGGCCCCTGGCAGCCTGTCCCCCACGGTGAGCAGGGCTCGGGCTGCAGAACGAACCCTCCTGCGGTCAGAGTCCTCCAGGAGACGCACCCCGTCCTCACACCCCTGGGGGTAGGAAAAAAAAATCCATACAGTTGAGTATCGCAATATTATTTTTGACCCCAAAACAATGTTTTTTTAATTTATTTTTATGGGGAGCCAACATGTCTTGTCAAGTCTTGTCCCTCTGCAACAGACATGGTGAGCAATGTTTGGAACATCGAATCGCAATAAAATCACAGTATCGAATCACAAAATCACAATAAAAATCTCCATATCAAATCACAATAAATATAGAATAGTGATACATCCAAATTCTCAATACATCTCGTATCGGCACCTCGGTATCGTGAGGTCCCTACCTGGGGCGCGGCGTACTCATCAGCCAGCTGCTGCTTTAGGAAGCCGTCGTGCACGTTGGAGGCCGCGTGACAGGAAGTGCACAGCAGCAAGATGTCATGGGAGTTGTGGTCCTTCATCTCCGTGGGGAAGTGACGTCTGTATTCGTGAGGGACGATGTTCTTCCTGTAGGGGTAAGACGAGAGGGGAACTAGTAAACACTATAGGCCTTCAATGCAGAGGGGAACTAGTAAACACTATAGGCCTTCAATGCAGAGGGGAACTAGTTAACACTATAGGCCTTCAATGCAGAGGGGAACTAGTAACAACTATAGGCCTTCAATGCAGAGGGGAACTAGTAAACACTATAGGCCTTCAATGCAGAGGGGAACTAGTTAACACTATAGGCCTTCAATGCAGAGGGGAACTAGTTAACACTATAGGCCTTCAATGCAGAGGGGAACTAGTTAACACTATAGGCTTCAATGCAGAGGGGACTAGTTAAACTATAGGCCTTCAATGCAGAGGGGAACTAGTTAACACTATAGGCCTTCAATGCAGAGGGGAACTAGTTAACACTATAGGCCTTCAATGCAGAGGGGAACTAGTTACACTATAGGCCTTCAATGCAGAGGGGAACTAGTTAACACTATAGGCCTTCAATGCAGAGGGGAAACTAGTTAAACACTATAGGCCTTCAATGCAGAGGGGAACTAGTTAATACTATAGGCCTTCAATGCAGAGGGGAACTAGTTAACACTATAGGCCTTCAATCAAATCAAATCAAATCAAATTTTATTGGTCACATGCGCCGAATACAACAGGTGCCGACATTACAGTGAAATGCTTACTTACAGCCCTTAACCAACAGTGCATTTATTTTAAACAAAAAAGTAAGAATAAAACAACAACAAAAAAGTGTTGAGAAAAAAAGAGCAGAAGTAAAATAAAGTGACAGTAGGGAGGCTATATATACAGTAAAATAAAGTGACAGTAGGGAGGCTATATATACAGGGGGGTACCGTTGCATAGTCAATGTGCGGGGGCACCGGCTAGTTGAGGTAGTTGAGGTAATATGTACATATGGGTAGAGTTAAAGTGACTATGCATAAATACTTAACAGAGTAGCAGCAGCGTAAAAAGGATGGGGTGGGGGGGCAGTGCAAATAGTCCGGGTAGCCATGATTAGCTGTTCAGGAGTCTTATGGCTTGGGGGTAGAAGCTGTTGAGAAGTCTTTTGCAGAGGGGAACTAGTTAACACTATAGGCCTTCAATGCAGAGGGGAACTAGTTAACACTATAGGCCTTCAATGCAGAGGGGAACTAGTTAACACTATAGGCCTTCAATGCAGAGGGGAACTAGTTAACACTATAGGCCTTCAATGCAGAGGGGAACTAGTTAACACTATAGGCCTTCAATGCAGAGGGGAACTAGTTAATACTATAGGCCTTCAATGCAGAGGGGAACCAACACCGATATATATTCACGTACGCCTCCTACCCCACTAGGATGGACTGTCATGGCTGCAACGTGAAAAAGGTCTTGACCCTCCACCCTTCTCACATGGTGGCCCCTCCAGCCGATGCTTACACCACTCCTCTCCTCAAATTCACTACGGGGAGTGTGCAGGTACTCACCTTGAGAAAAGGGTGGCGAATCGGGACATAGCTTCACGTTGTTAGTATAACTAATAACAGGCCTGACTGTGTAGCATCCGGCCAACCTGATATAAGACTTGTTCCGGCCAACCTGATATAAGACTTGTTCCGGCCGACCTGATATAAGACTTGTTCCGGCCAACCTGATATAAGACTTGTTCCGGCCAACCTGATATAAGACTTGTTCCGGCCAACCCGATATAAGACTTGTTCCGGCCAACCCGATATAAGACTTGTTCCGGCCAACCTGATATAAGACTTGTTCCGGCCAACCTGATATAAGACTTGTTCCGGCCAACCTGATATAAGACTTGTTCCGGCCAACCTGATATAAGACTTGTTCCGGCCAACCTGATATAAGACTTGTTCCGGCCAACCTGATATAAGACTTGTTCCGGCCAACCTGATATAAGACTTGTTCCGGCCAACCTGATATAAGACTTGTTCCGGCCAACCCGATATAAGACTTGTTCCGGCCAACCTGATATAAGACTTGTTCCGGCCAACCTGATATAAGACTTGTTCCGGCCAACCTGATATAAGACTTGTTCCGGCCAACCCGATATAAGAGTTGTTCCGGCCAACCTGATATAAGACTTGTTCCGGCCAACCTGATATAAGACTTGTTCCGGCCAACCTGATATAAGACTTGTTCCGGCCAACCCGATATAAGAGTTGTTCCGGCCAACCCACACAGGTTGTCCTCACCGGATATAAGAGTTGTTCTTGCCACACACAACACACAGGTTCTCTTTGGCAGTCAGATAGTAGTCCTGCTGGGAGTCTGGACGTCCTGACGGCTCAAACAGCAGACGCACGATGAAGGGATCCTCAGTCTGCAGCACTGGAGGAGGAGTGAGAGCAAGACAGGAGAAGAGTCAGCGTCAACATCAACTCACCTGGGACTTGGTTAACATTCCTGGAAATGGGCCTATATGGATAGGGCCAAATTGAAATGTTTCTTACAGAAGAAATTTGAAAAGTGTGAACATAAGCAATGGTAGCAATTGAAAGGGAACAGTTGGGAGAGGGGAAAATCATTAGACCAAAAAGGTGAGGACACAAGACTGGAATCCAAACATTACACTGGTGATTTTATGTGCATTTTACAGTACTTTTCACCGCATTTGTTGATAACGAAATTTGAAAATACACTGGATACATTCAGTAACATAAGACTATTCCTGGAAAATGTTATGTAGGTGCAACTTAAGACAGAAAAATGACATGGGTTTGAGTGAGAGGACTAACTGGTGTCTCCAAGTGGCCACACACCTCTCCAAAGTGTGCACAGTTCCTAACTCATTTCAATGCACTTTTATGACTCAAAGAAGAGTCTTCAACTATAAAGGTGCTTGTTTGATCTCTCCTAGTTGTGCTGTTGAGGAACTAGAGCAAGCAGACTAGTTGTTTAGTTTGGAACGCAGCCCTGCCTCCCCGCCATCACACAGTTACTGTTGTTGTTTACGCAACCCAAAAAAACGGTCCGTTATAAATCGCCATCTGGGTCAGGTGGGCATGATTTGAAAGCGTGTTCCATTGCCAACGTGACTAGCTAAGTTATAAAATAAGCTTTTACAGCATTTAGGCTTTCATAAAGCAATTCAGATTAACAGATCTCAATTTTGTTTGCGCCTAGAATAGGTCATGACCGCGGAAAATTTCCTTCACAATAAACAAACATAGGCTCATTCTGTTCAGAACAGGGTTGCAGAATTCCTGGAACTTTCAATAAATAAGTAAATAAATAAGTAAATAATTAAAGCAGGAACTCTAGAATCTGTCAGTCCAAACCCATGCAGAGCTGTGAAGAACAGAACCAGAGCTCTGACCTGATGTATAGCTGTTACTGTCCAGAACCAGAGCTCTGACCTGATGTATAGCTTGTTACTGTCCAGAACCAGAGCTCTGACCTGATGTATAGCTGTTACTGTCTAGAACCAGAGCTCTGACCTGATGTATAGCTGTTACTGTCCAGAACCAGAGCTCTGACCTGATGTATAGCTGTTACTGTCCAGAACCAGAGCTCTGACCTGATGTATAGCTGTTACTGTCCAGAACCAGAGCTCTGACCTGATGTATAGCTGTTACTGTCCAGAACCAGAGCTCTGACCTGATGTATAGCTGTTACTGTCCAGAACCAGAGCTCTGACCTGATGTATAGCTGTTACTGTCCAGAACCAGAGCTCTGACCTGATGTATAGCTGTTACTGTCCAGAACCAGAGCTCTGACCTGATGTATAGCTTGTTACTGTCCAGAACCAGAGCTCTGACCTGATGTATAGCTTGTTACTGTCCAGAACCAGAGCTCTGACCTGATGTATAGCTTGTTACTGTCCAGTCACTACGTTCACATTTAGCTGCTTATTACTGCCCAAATTAGCCATTTCCAACCCGTATACGGGTACGAGTGTAAAGGGCCACGGCACGGACACACCATTCCAACCCGTATACGGGTACGAGTGTAAAGGGCCACGGCACGGACACACCATTCCAACCTGTATACGGGTACGAGTGTAAAGGGCCACGGCACGGACACACCATTCCAACCCGGATACGGGTACGAGTGTAAAGGGCCACGGCACGGACACACCATTCCAACCCATATACGGGTACGAGTGTAAAGGGCTACGCCACGGACACACCATTCCAACCCATATACGGGTACGAGTGTAAAGGGCTACCTGTTCATTTTTACGCCACATTTTACAGTATGAAACCACCAAATGATAGTGGTGTTTTCCAATTCGACTGTTAAATTCATATGAAAATACTGTCAGTCTTGGCACTGCCAGTGCCGCATGTGGCTGCCGCTTACCCCCGATTCCTTTATCCAGGTACCACTTGGCCTTCTTCTTGTCACAGGTACAGAGGGGCTGTCCATCCGGAGCTTGGAGGAAGCAGTTGTCATAGAGGGGGGACTTCCTGCAACAAGCAGAGCGAGCGGGAACCTGATCAGTCACTACACGGACACACAGCTGCCCTTAACACACAGGAAATGTCTAAAACCAGCCAATGCTGCCCAGAATCACACTACTCAAGTCTTTGACACAATGTTCCCCAAAATGTGGGCGATGATCTTTACTATGGAAAGTTCTGTATTATGACCTTGACAACTGGCAATTGTCCAGAGGTCAGTAACAACGGTCTGCCCCACGCGCCTGTGCTGTGAAAGAGATCCCTGGACAGACCAACCACTGACCTAGCAGAGTAGCCCACACCGAGCGGTTTTCTCCTGCTGTTCCTTCTGGGGTCTGGTACTTGCTGGTCCCCAGACTCGGGGCTTTCAGTAGGCTGCTGGAGCGCCCTACTCCTCCGTCTCCTCTCGCTTCTCCCTCCATCCTCCCCCTCTCCTCCGCCCCTCCCCCTGAAAGGTGTGTCCACCAGGCCCTGGCAGCGATTGGCCAGCTGGGTGTAGACACTCCCACAGCCAGGTGAGGGCGTGGCGTTAGAGTGGAGGCTCAGCAGATGGAAGAACAGGACGATGGACACCTGGGCATCCCGGGCTGCGTACGTCATCTAGGGGAGAGAGAGAGGGAGGGAGGGAGGGACGTCATCTAGGGGTCACCAGAGAGAGAGAGGGAGGGAGGGACGTCATCTAGGGGTCACCAGAGAGAGAGAGGGAGGGAGGGACGTCATCTAGGGGTCACCAGAGAGAGAGAGGGAGGGAGGGACGTCATCTAGGGGTCACCAGAGAGAGAGGGAGGGAGGGACGTCATCTAGGGGTCACCAGAGAGAGAGAGGGAGGGAGGGACGTCATCTAGGGGTCACCAGAGAGAGAGAGGGAGGGAGGGACGTCATCTAGGGGTCACCAGAGAGAGAGAGGGGAGGGAGGGGACGTCATCTAGGGGTCACCAGAGAGAGAGAGGGAGGGACGTCATCTAGGGGTCACCAGAGAGAGAGAGGGAGGGGACGTCATCTAGGGGTCACCAGAGAGAGAGAGGGAGGGGAGGGACGTCATCTAGGGGTCACCAGAGAGAGAGAGGGAGGGAGGGACGTCATCTAGGGGTCACCAGAGAGAGAGAGGGAGGGAGGGACGTCATCTAGGGGTCACCAGAGAGAGAGAGGGAGGGACGTCATCTAGGGGTCACCAGAGAGAGAGAGGGAGGGACGTCATCTAGGGGTCACCAGAGAGAGAGAGGGAGGGGGGGGGGACGTCATCTAGGGGTCACCAGAGAGAGAGAGGGAGGGAGGGACGTCATCTAGGGGTCACCAGAGAGAGAGAGGTGGGGGGACGTCATCTAGGGGTCACCAGAGAGAGAGAGGGAGGGACGTCATCTAGGGGTCACCAGAGAGAGAGAGGGAGGGGACGTCATCTAGGGGTCACCAGAGAGAGAGAGGGAGGGGGGGGGGACGTCATCTAGGGGTCACCAGAGAGAGAGAGGGAGGGAGGGACGTCATCTAGGGGTCACCAGAGAGAGAGAGGTGGGGGTTAAATCAGAGAAAACGGGTTTGGGGGGGGGGGGGAAATCACTGAGCAAGCAAAGGTAGGGCACAGGATCGCTCATCTTCATAACATAATGAGTGGTTCGTTATTTGGGATGAAGGAGATTTGTAGATCAGTTATTCTTCTCAGTCCGATCTCAAACACGAACAGTAACAATCTTTCCATACCACAGACACACTATGGATCCCATCCTGTATTAATTAGCACCAGCAGGTATCCCATCCTGTAATAATTAGCACCAGCAGGTATCCCATCCTGTAATAATTAGCATCAGCAGGTATCCCATCCTGTAATAATTAGCACCAGCAGGTATCCCATCCTGTAATAACTAGCACCAGCAGGTATCCCATCCTGTAATAATTAGCACCAGCAGGTATCCCATCCTGTAATAATTAGCACCAGCAGGTATCCCATCCTGTAATAATTAGCACCAGCAGGTATCCCATCCTGTATTAATTAGCACCAGCAGGTATCCCATCCTGTATTAATTAGCACCAGCAGGTATCCCATCCTGTATTAATTAGCACCAGCAGGTATCCCATCCTGTAATAATTAGCACCAGCAGGTATCCCATCCTGTATTAATTAGCACCAGCAGGTATCCCATCCTGTATTAATTAGCACCAGCAGGTATCCCATCCTGTATTAATTAGCACCAGCAGGTATCCCATCCTGTATTAATTAGCACCAGCAGGTATCCCATCCTGTAATAATTAGCACCAGCAGGTATCCCATCCTGTATTAATTAGCACCAGCAGGTATCCCATCCTGTAATAATTAGCACCAGCAGGTATCCCATCCTGTATTAATTAGCACCAGCAGGTATCCCATCCTGTAATAATTAGCACCAGCAGGTATCCCATCCTGTATTAATTAGCACCAGCAGGTATCCCATCCTGTAATAATTAGCACCAGCAGGTATCCCATCCTGTATTAATTAGCACCAGCAGGTATCCCATCCTGTATTAATTAGCACCAGCAGGTATCCCATCCTGTAATAATTAGCACCAGCAGGTATCCCATCCTGTATTAATTAGCACCAGCAGGTATCCCATCCTGTAATAATTAGCACCAGCAGGTATCCCATCCTGTAATAATTAGCACCAGCAGGTATCCCATCCTGTAATTAATTTAGCACCAGCAGGGTATCCCCATCCTGTAAATTAGCACAGCAGGTATCCCATCCTGTATTAATTAGCCACCAGCAGGATCCCATTCCTGTAATAATTAGCACCAGCAGGTATTCCCATCCTGTAAATAATTAGCACCATGCAGGTATCCCATCTGTAATAACTAGCACCAGCAGGTATCCCATCCTGTACATAATTAGCAACCAGCAGGTATCCCCATCCTGTAATAATTAGCACCCAGCAGGTATCCCATCCTACTGTAATAATTAGCACCAGGCAGGTATCCCATCCTGTAACTAATTAAGCACCAGCAGGTATCCCATCCTGTAATAAATTAGCACCAAGTCAGGTATCCCATCCTGTTAATAATTCGCACCAGCAGGTTTCCCATCCGTTTAATTAGCACCAGGCAGGTTATCCCATCCTCGTATTAATTAGCACCAGCAGGTATCCCATCCTGTAATAATTAAAACACCAGCAGGTATCCCATCCTGTAATAATTAGCACCAGCAGGTATCCCCATCCTGTATTAATTAGCACCAGCAGGTATCCCCATCCTGTATTAATTAGCACCAGCAGGTATCCCCATGTACCTGTTCTAGGGTTAGCTGGTCAGCCTCCCAGTTACTGCAGCGCAGCTCCAAGGATTTATCCAGAGACACATTGAGCAGGTCAGCAGCTAGAGACTTGAGGCTCATTCCATTGTTCAACACTACCTTCCTGCACAGAAACACACACATACTGGTTCAGAACCACACAGCCTGGGAAATAGAGAGAGAGAGAGAGCGACCCAGAGCGAGAGAGAGACCCAGAGAGAGAGAGAGAGACCCAGAGAGAGAGAGAGACCCAGAGCGAGAGAGAGAGAGAGAGAGAGAGAGAGAGACCCAGAGCGAGACCCAGAGCGAGAGGGAGAGAGGGAGACCCAGAGCGAGAGAGAGCGACCAGAGCGAGCGAGAGAGAGACCCAGAGCGAGCGAGAGAGACCCAGAGCGAGCGAGCGAGACCCAGAGCGAGCGAGCGAGAGACCCAGAGCGAGCGAGCGAGAGACCCAGAGCGAGCGAGAGACCCAGAGCGAGCGAGAGACCGACCCAGAGCGAGCGAGAGACCGACCCAGAGCGAGCGAGAGACCGACCCAGAGCGAGCGAGAGACCGACCCAGAGCGAGCGAGAGACCGAGCGAGAGAGAGAGTTCCAAATTGAGCAGCAGCTGAAAAAAAATGAGCTCCTACAAATCTAGAAATGTACATTGGAAAAAACAAAAAGAAAACTGCAAGACTGAATGGGAGACAAAACAAGCAACAAACGAAGAAGACAGGCTTGTGAAAAAGTATCTATTTTTATTAAATTGTGCAGTTATCTTAGCTAGCTGGATTGGTTACCAGTTGCTAAGCAGTTGCTAGGGACTCTCCTAAAAGAAGCTAACAAACTTAAAAAATAGCTAGTCAACAGAAAGACAGAAGACAAAAGGTCATCAAAGTAAAACAGTTCTCTATTATAAAAACATAAAAATTATCATTTAGCAGACGCTCTTATCCAGAGTGACTTACAGGAGCAATTAGGGTTAAGTGCCTTGCTCAAGGGCACGTCGACAGATTTTTCACCTAGTCGGCTCGGGGATTAGAACCAGCGACCTTTCGTTTACTGGCACAACGCTCTTAACCACTAAGCTACCTGCCGCCCCGGCAAACAACACTGTTTGGGAAAAGGTGGGCTTCTATTGCAACACTGTAGACAACATCACCAGCGTTGCTATGGAAATTGTTTACCCAGCAGACATCCAGACGGAGAAGGATAAGAAAAGTTTCAAAGGTTTGATGATGGGACATGAATGCCTGTTTGCAGATCTTACCAGTTGCAAAACAAGAGCAAATTTAATACCAAAACAAGGGCACATATGGAAAAGGGTTATTTGCAACCATTTCCATTTCTCAAAAAAAAGAGATGCATCAGCCAAGGCTGTCAGATCAGCATTTTTGAAGAAGCTGACCAGAGCAACACATATCAAAACAGTCAACTTCTACAATAATGGAACTGTGTTGATACAAGGCAATGATTCAAGCCTCCAGGCTTTTGAGAATGTGTTTGCTGCCCTAGAAGTAGAAGCTGAACTCATCTCAGAAGCTGAAGAAGTAAAGGAGGGAGATGATGGAGAAAAGCCCCAACACCCCCCCCAACGGTCTCTGTGACCCAGCAAGAAGCCCTCCGTGTCCCTCTACCTACCTCACCTGCAGCAGACAGAGCCAAGGACATGCCTACAACATCAGGAACCCCTGCTATGCAACGTTTCCACAACACCCTCTCTCTAGTTGAAGCAGAGGTCATAGAACTCAGAGAGAACAAGCTTCAAGAGGATGACACTGTCCAGAAACTAAAATAAGAGATGAAACCGTTCAGGGAGGAGAGCAGAGGATCTATTGCTAAATTAGAAAGCAGAATGGACAAACTGAGTCAGACAAATGATGACCTCAGAGACCATCTGAGCACAACAAGAGAGGAGCTAGAGCAGAGAGAGAGGTACATTGACCCCCTCAACCAGCAGCTAGTCATTATGTCCTCTGCATCTAGAGAACATGTCCACCAGCCTGGTACAACACAGGCAGAACCTGAGACCAGCATAACCAGCATAACCTCCACCACACAGCCTGATGACACTGCACCAGCCTCCCAGTGTGCTCCAGCCCAGGTCAGCCAACCAGCCTCCCAGTCTGCTCCAGCCCAGGTCAACCTACCAGCCTCCCAGTCTGCTCCAGCCCAGGTAACCACCAACAACTGCAATCCTTATTGATTCAAATGGGAAGTTCTTGGTCCAGGAAAGATTATTCCCTAGACACCAGGTGTATAAGTTCTGGTGTCCTACAACTGAGAGTGCAATGCAGCTACTCAGTCAGACCAGGATTGACACCCCCGACAACATCATCATCCACACTGGCACAAACCACCTTCATGCCAAAGGTGAAAATGTATCTGGGGCAGTGAGAAGAGCGGCAGAGCGGGCCCAGGCTATGTTCCCAACGACCAACATAGTTGTGTCCACCCTCCTACCAAGGAAAGACTTCCCAGGACAGTTGATCGACAAAATAAAATCAACAGATCACTGTGGACTGTGCCTCACTGCTCAACGTTAGAATGGCTCACCACCCCACTCTGACGTGAACATTTATATGATAATGTACACCTTGATCAGGACAGTGTCAGAACCTTTGCTGAGGACCTAAAGGATGCAACACTTGGCAGGGACCCACACCCATCACCCCAGCAACAGAGGCCCCCCCGCTCCACTTTCTGAAACAGTACCCCCACCATCCCCAGGAGAGAAGAGCCAGACACGGCTCTACAAGACCAGGCCCACCACAGCACAGATTTACCAGACTAGACCCGCCTCAGGACAGCACGACCAGACCCGTCCCATCACAACATAGCTCTACCAGACCAGGCCCATCACAACACAGCTCTACCAGACCCGGCCCATCACAACACAGCTCTACTAGACCCGGCCCGTCACAACACAGCTCTACTAGACCCGGCCCGTCACAACACAGCTCTACTGGACCCGGCCCATCACAACACAGCACTGCCCACTACTCCAGGGTCGGGCAGAACACTGTCCTTCAGAGAAGTGGACCACATGACGCAGTCCACACCATGTATCATTCAGATCATCAGCCTACATATGCTGAGGTAACCTCTGGCAAAAGACACCTAGAACAATCAGAGATAGGAGAGGTGCTCCAACTACTGCATCTAATATGCAGACTACTGGGATAGACAGACCCTTTAATTCACACACACACACACACACACACACACACACACACACACACACACACACACACACACACACACACACACACACACACACACACACACACACACACACACACACACACACACACAAAAAATAATTACAATGCAATCTTATTGATTTATTTTATTGGCACTGGTATTATAATAATTATTATATGTGTAATTTACATTTACATTTTAGTCATTTAGCAGACGCTCTTATCCAGAGCAACTTACAGTTAGTGAATACATCTATTTTTTATTTAATTTTTTTATATTGTATTTTTATACTGGCCCCCCGTGGGAATCGAACCCACAACCCTGGCGTTGCAAACGCCATGCTCTATCAACTGAGCTACATCCCTGCCGGCCAAAATGACCTCCAGCAGGCCACAAATGTGCATGTGTCTGCTCAAACGGTCAGAAACAGACTCCATGAGGGTGGTATGAGGGCCCGACGTCCACAGGTGGGGGTTGTGCTTACAGTCCAACACCGTGCAGGACGTTTGGCATTTGCCAGAGAACACCAAGATTGGCAAATTCGCCACTGGCGCCCTGTGCTCTTCACAGATGAAAGCAGGTTCACACTGAGCACATGTGACAGACGTGACAGAGTCTGGAGATGCCGTGGAGAACGTTCTGCTGCCTGCAACATCCTCCAGCATGACCGGTTTGGCGTGGGTCAGTCATGGTGTGGGGTGGCATTTCTTCCTCCATGTGCTCGCCAGAGGTAGCCTGACTGCCATTAGGTACCGAGATGAGATCCTCAGACCCCTTGTGAGACCATATGCTGGTGCGGTTGGCCCTGGGTTCCTCCTAATGCAAGACAATGCTAGACCTCATGTGGCTGGAGTGTGTCAGCAGTTCCTGCAAGAGGAAGGCATTGATGCTATGGACTGGCCCGCCCGTTCCCCAGACCTGAATCCAATTGAGCACATCTGGGACATCATGTCTCGCTCCATCCACCAACGCCACGTTGCACCACAGACTGTCCAGGAGTTGGCGGATGCTTTAGTCCAGGTCTGGGAGGAGATTCCTCAGGAGACCATCCGCCACCTCATCAGGAGCATGCCCAGGCGTTGTAGGGAGGTCATACAGGCACGTGGAGGCCACACACACTACTGAGCCTCATTTTGACTTGTTTTAAGGACATTATATCAAAGTTGGATCAGCCTGTAGTGTTGTTTTCCACTTTAATTTTGAGGGTGACTCCAAATCCAGACCTCCATGTGTTGATAAATTTGATTTCCATTGATAATTTTTGTGTGATTTTGTTGTCAGCACATTCAACTATGTAAAGAAAAAAGTATTTAATAAGATTATTTCATTCATTCAGATCTAGGATATATTATTTTAGTGTTCCCTTTATTTTTTTGAGCAGTGTATATATAGTTTATTTTTATTATTATATTTAAAAAAATTAAATGTACTTTAGTCAAACCAGTGAATATCACTTATTATAAATTAGATCATTAACTATCAGCTCTTGGAATATCCAGGGCCTGTACTCGTCACATTTTGGTTCTAAAACAACAAATCCAGAATTGATTAAAAACATCAAGGGACTGGACATCATAATCCTCCTGGAAACATGGTATTGTGGAGACATTGATACTCAGTGTCCCTCAGGCTATAGAGAAAGTTTACTACCATCAAGCAAACATAAAAATGTTAAACGGGGCTGAGACTCAGGAGGAATCATCATTTGGCATAAGCAGGACTTAGCACTGAATGAAATGAAAAAAGGTACTAGCCACATTTGGCTAAAACTTAAAGGTACAATCTATTGCGACAATGATGTATAGATATGTGCAGCTTATGCTCCTCCTTCAGATTCATCATATTATGATGATCCGTTTTTTGACAATCTCCATACAGAAATCCTTCAATTTCAGGCAGAGGGTAAAGTGCTCCTTAGCTCTGGCATCTTCCCCAATATTTGGAATCAAGGACTGATCACCCCAATCCACAAAAGTGTAGACAAATTTGACCCCAATAACTACCGTGGGATATGCGTCAACAGCAACCTTGGGAAAAACCTCTGCATTAACTGCAGACTCGTACATTTACTCAGTGAAAACAACATACTGAGCAAATTTCAAAATGGGCTTTTTACTAAATTTTACCAAATTACCGTACGACAGACCACGTATTCACCCCGCACACACGTCTTCTCATGCTTTGTAAAAAAAAAAAAAAAAAAGCCTTGACTTAATTTGGCATGAGGGTCTTCTATATAAATTGATCGAAAGTGGTGTTGGAGGGAAAAACATACGACATAAAATCAATGTACACAAACAACAAGTGTGGTCCTCTGTAGCTCAGCTGGTAGAGCACGGCGCTTGTAACGCCAGGGTAGTGGGTTCGATCCCCGGGACCACCCATACACAAAAATTTATGCATGCATGACTAAGTCGCTTTGGATAAAAGCGTCTGCTAAATGGCATATTATTTATTATTATTGTGCGGTTAAAATGGGCAAAAACACACATTTCTTTCCACAGGGCCGTGGGGTGAGACAGGGATGCAGCTTAAGCCCCACCCTCTTCAACCTGTCTGTCTGTCTAATATATATGAATTGGCGAGGGCACTAGAACAGTCTGCACCTGGCCTCACCCTACTAGAATCCAAAGTCAAATGTCTACTGTTTGCTGATGATCTTGTGCTTCTGTCACCAACCAAGGAGGGCCTGCAGCAGCACCTAGATCTTCTGCACAGATTCTGTCAGACCTGGGCCCTGACAGTAAATCTCAGTAAGACAAAAATAATGGTGTTCCAAAAAAGGTCCAGTTGCCAGGACCACAAATACAAATTCCATCTAGACACCGTTGCCCTAGAGCACACAAAAAACTATACATACCTCGGCCTAAACATCAGCGCCACAGGTAACTTCCACAAAGCTGTGAACGATCTGAGAGACAAGGCAAGAAGGGCCTTCTATGCCATCAAAAGGAACATAAAATTTGACATACCAATTAGGATATTTATCAGGCTAAAAATACTTGAATCAGTTATAGAACCCATTGTCATTTATGGTTGTGAGGTCTGGGGTCCGCTCACCAACCAAGAATTCACAAAATGGGACAAACACCAAATTGAGACTCTGCATGCAGAATTCTGCAAAAATATCCTCAGTGTACAACGTAAAACACCAAATAATGCATGCAGAGCAGAATTAGGCCGACACCCGCTAATTATCAAAATCCAGAAAAGAGCCGTTAAATTCTATAACCACTTAAAAGGAAGTGATTCCCAAACCTTCCATAACAAAGCCATCACCTACAGAGAGATTAACCTGGAGTAGAGTCCCCTAAGCAAGCTGGTCCTGGGGCTCTGTTCACAAACAGACCCCACAGAGACCCAGGACAACAACACAATTAGACCCAACCAAATCATGAGAAAACAAAAAGAGAATTACTTGACACATTGGAAAGAATTTACAAAAAAACAGAGCAAACTAGAATGATATTTGGCCCTAAACAGAGAGTACACAGTGGCAGAATACCTGACCACTGTGACTGACCCAAACTTAAGGAAAGCTTTGACTATGTACAGACTCAGAGAGCATAGCCTTGCTATTGAGAAGGCTGCCGTAGGCAGACCTGGCTCTCAAGAGAAGACAGGCTATGTGCACACTGCCCACAACAAAATGAGGTGGAAACTGAGCAGCACTTCCTAACCTCCTGCCAAATGTATGACCATATTAGAGACACATATTTCCCTCAGATTACACAGACCCACAAAGAATACGAAAACGAATCCAATTTTGATAAACTCCCATATCTATTGGGTGAAATACCCCAGTGTGCCATCACAGCAGCAAGATGTGACCTGTTGCCACAATGTTTATTGTAAAAAAAAAAAAAAAAAGTTATTTTACTTTTGTTTATCATCTATTTCACTTGCTGCTGGTGACTCTCAGATCCACCTCTACGCAGACGACACCATTTTGTATACATCTGGCCCTTCATTGGACACTGCGTTAACAAACCTCCAAAACGAGCTTCAATGCCATATAACACTCCTTCCGTAGCCTCCAACTGCTCTTAAACACTAGTAAAACTAAATGCATGCTCTTCAATCGAACGCTGCTGGCACCCACCCACCCGACTAGAATCACTACTCTCGGCGGGTCTGACCTAGAGTATGTGGACAACTACAAATATCTAGGTGTCTGGTTAGACTGGAAACTCTCCTTCCAGACTCACATTAAGAATCTCCAATCCAAAGTTAAATCTAGAATCGGTTTCCTATTTCGCAACAAAGCCTCCTTCACTCATGCTGCCAAACATGCCCTCGTAAAACTGACTATCCTACCGATCCTTGACTTCGGCAATGTCATTTACAAAATAGCCTCCAACACTCTACTCAGCAAATTGGATGTAGTCTATCACAGTGCCATCCGTTTTGTCACCAAAGCCCCATACACTACCCACCACTGTGACCTGTACGCTCTTGTTGGCTGGTCCTCACTACATATTCGTCGCCAAACCCACTGGCTCCAGGCCATCTATAAATCACTGCTAGGCAAATCCCCGCCTTATCTTAGCTCATTGGTCACCATAGCAACACCCACCCGTAGTATGCACTCCAGCAGGTATATCTCACTGGTCATCCCCAAAGCCAACACCTCCTTTGGCCGCCATTCCTTCCAGTTCTCTGCTGCCAATGACTGGAACAAATTGCAAAAATCTCTGAAGCTGGAGACTCTTATCTCCCTCACTAACTTTAAGCATCAGTTGTCAGAGCACCTGTACACAGCCCATCTGAAATTAGCCCGCCCAACTACCTCATCCCTATATTGTTATTTATTTTGCTCATTTGTACCCCAGTATCTCTATTTGCACATCTCTTGCACATCTATCATTCCAGTGTTAATACTAATTGTAATTATTTTGCACTATGGCCTATTTATTGCCTTACCTCCATAACTTGCTACATTTGCACACACTGTATATATATTTATTTCTGTTGTATTTTTGACTGTTTTGTTTTACCCCATATGTAACTCTGTGTTGTTGTTTTTATCGCACTGCTTTGCTTTATCTTGGCCAGGTCGCAGTTGTAAATGAGAACTTGTTCTCAACTGGTTTACCTGGTTAAATAAAGGTGAAAAAAATAATAATAATAATAATGTAAACATGTTTCCCATGCCAATAAAGCCACTTAAATTGAATTGAGACACACAGAGACACTTTGAGGGTAAATGGTTGATTAAAACAGACAACCTAGTAATTTGTTTTTGTTCTTTAGGGTGTAGAACAGCTTTTATAAATATATTATTATTTTCCCCTAATCCTACCACCCCTCCCCTAATTGGAGTAAACTAATGGACCACAATACTTAGGCTTCTACATTTCACAGACATAGTATATTTTAGTTTTTAGTCCCACCCTTCAGCTCCACTCAACCCCTCCCATCTATCTCTGAACACCATACAGTTTTGAGTTCTATTTGCCATATATTTTTTCCACTGTGCTGTAATGTTTCACAAATGTTCTGAACCTTTCTATTCTCATAGTTTCTACAGATCGTAAATTAAAACATTTTTACTAAGCGTATTATTATAGTACTGATTGACCATCAACCTAGTCTTACCAGAGCCCATAATAGCCCATCTCTAGTGGTACCTTTGTCGTAGTGCGAGGTATCGCAGATCCACGGTACACCCCAGAGCCAGGCCGTAGTCTCGGGTCAGACGTTTCCCGTCTTCATAACAACCCAAGCCCACCTTCAGGACATGAGGGTCCCTGAGGACCTATATAATAATATCATTAACAATAAACAGAATATATGACATCTATCCAAAATACATAATTGTAATATTGGTGGCCCCAGCGGGAATCGAACCCACTGTACTGGAATTAAAACCCATCATTCTCTACCAACTGAGCCACGGAGGACAATATACCTCCTTCAAGCTGAGGGGAAGGTCCTGCGGGCGACCTCGGAACAGCCGCAGCCTCACCAACACACACAGGCCAGAGTAGGACGCCATCTGGAGAAGGGAGACCGCTGACGTCTTACCCTTCTCTGACACCTGGGGAGGGAGGGAGAGGATGGAAGGGAGGAAGGAGGGAGGGAGACTACGTCAGGGGAGGACAGGAAATAGACTCGAGGACCAATGGAAATATATTATTTTTTTTACATGCAAAACGAACTCCTACGCCCAGACTCTTACCCATTCGCAGTCCAGCCCGAGGACAGGGTAGACGGATAGCTCCTTTTGCAGTGACGGCCACAGCTGCTCCCAATCCTCCTCAGAGCTCACCATCACAGGCTGCACCGCCAGGACCTGGTCAGCAGGGGGCAGTGAAACAGGCAGGAGGCCCAGGCTCTGACCCGGGGGTAGCCGAGTCTGGGACTCGACTGGCTCCACAACCACAGGCTCTGGTTCCACAGGACCCAGCTGATCCACTGGTAAGGGACCAGAGCTAACCCCTATCTGACCCTGAGCCAGAAGCTGCTGCTTCTTCTTCAGTGTCCTCGTTGTTCGTTGTCGCCATAACACCAGACCCCCGAAGGTGACCCCCAACAGGGTGACCACCGCAGCCATTAGGGTGTTTTGTCTAGTAGACATCTTGGGTTTCAGAGGTGCAGATTTGGTTAGGGCTGGTTGGTTTAGTAGTGGGGTGTAGGTAGATAGACTTTTACAGACTGAATTAAAGTTTGTTCAGAGAGACTGGGGATATAATGTCAGCATTGGGGAACAGCAAGATTTGTCCTGTCCAGTGTAGGCGCCTGTGAAGAGAAGAGAAGAGGCTATTGGTTAGTAGGCTTTGCTCCTGCATTCAGGGCAGACGCCTCATCCCCTAGGAAGGAATCTGCAATAGTCACATCACGTCAACATTAACCTACACTGACTGGTCCTCTGTAGCTCAGCTGGTAGAGCACGGCGCTTGTAACGCCAAGGTAGTGGGTTCGATCCCCGGGACCACCCATACACAAAAAAAGAATAATGTATGCACGCATGACTGTAAGTTGCTTTGGATAAAAGCGTCTTCTAAATGCCATATTATATTATTAATGAACTCATATGGCTACATTAAGGGGCATAGCAGTAGACTCATTTTTTTACATTATCTCACAAAATAAGTTATTCACTTGTCTTGCCAAAACAATTACACGTTGTAAAAAAGGTGTTCGCCACACTTTTGATAGCTTCGTCCCGCAACTAGCCATTTAAATTAACACATATTGACTTTGACTTTTAATGTTACACATTTGCAAAAGATCCCTCGCCTGGAGTCCTTGATGACTGTAAAACTATTCGGATTCACTCCCCAATTATTTAAAACAATTTTTTTAAGTCAACACAGGAATTTCCATTATAGATAAGACTATATAAGACCATATCTAAAAGGGTCGGAGAACAGCGCAGGAGTCGAGAAACCTCACAATAGGAGTAGAAAGGGATGAAAAAGATGGCGGACGCTGATGTGTGAATATAATGGCGGGGAAAAATCAAGGAGAATTTGAATAAAATTTTGGTTTGTAACATGCGCCGAATACAACAACAGGTGTAGACCTTACAGTGAAATTGTTATTTACAAGCCCTTCACCAACAATGCAGTTTTAAGAAAGAATACCTACACAAAAAAATAATAATTAAAGAGCAGCAGTAAAATAACAGTAGCGAGGCTATATACAGGGGGTACCGGTACAGAGTCAATGTGCGGGGGCACCGGTTAGTCGAGGTAATATGTACATGTAGGTAGAGTTATTAAAGTGACTATGCATAGATAAACAGAGAGTAGCAGCGCAAATAGTACTCGGAGGCCGAGTAGTTGCCATACCAGGCAGTAATGCAACCAGTCAGGATGCTCTCGATGGTGCAGCTGTAGAACCTTTTGAGGATCTGAGGACCCATGCCAAATCTTTTCAGTCTCCTGATGGGGAACAGGTTTCCCTCCTTTGGAATATTGTCCAAAAGAATAGAAAACAGATCAAAGTAGCATAGAGTGATGATAATGTCCCTTCTTATCTTGTAGGAGTATGTTTTGTTAATGAGGAGCAGCTGATTGGATTACCAATCTTGAAGAATCCATTTGAGATATCCAAACTGGTGGAGAGTGCGCTGGGTAAAGTGAAGGCTGTGAGGATCACGAGAGGCGGGCTTGTTTAGATTTTTTGTTCTTCTGAGGATCAGAAGGAGCGTGTGTCGCGTCTCACAGGATTTGAGAAGTTTGCCGTGTCCTGTGTGTCTCTTCGGAACAGGGCACCCCTCAAGGAGGTAATATCTGGCGTTTCGTGGGAAGTCGATGCTGCAGAGATGGAAAAATATTCCTGCAGTGATTGATGCTCGTCGGATGAATCATGTGGTGAGTGATGAAAAAGTGAAGAGTATCTGTTCTTTTGTTTTTTTGATATGGAGTCTCTCCCAACTCAAGTGCAGTTTGGGTATATTAACTACAGAGTCAGAGCATCTATCTCAAGACCAATGCAGTGTGATCATTGTAAAGCTTTTGGACATGTTTCAAGTGTTTGCAGAAGGGAGAAGCTGAGAAGTCTTTTGGGTGGATTAAGTTAGTTTTCCCTATCACGTATGGGTTTTATTTTTACCTTGGTTTTTTTCAACCCCGTCCAGTTGATGGCGGTAATACACCTTTGAGTTGTAGTTTGCCATAAAACCGAAGAAGAATCATATCTAAACCAATAGGACACCAATCTCTCAAATCAACTTGGAGCCATCCGGCTGTTACAGAGAACCACATACCAGATTTTTTTTAACGGTTGTTAGCAATTGATTAACAGTATTTCTTACGCCACATTTGTTGAGCTAGCTCAAATTCTAGACATAGGATTAAAAACAAGACTATAGCGTCCATAAAGTAAAACCATTGGATAAAAAATAATGCCGGATTGACTAAAGTTGTAGGTGCAAAAGTTATTACATGTATAATATAAAATCGCACTCACGTGTTCATTTCTGTCCGTTAAGAACCAACGATGTGCTACCTTTTTGTAGCATTTCTGACAACGCTAACATCTTTTTTTCAGCCGAATTTCAGAGTTCGAACACTGGGATCAGATGCTCGGAAACAATACAGCTGCTTGCCCCATGCTGCCTGTCAGAAGAAGTGTATGTGAACAAACCTAGCTATATAGTGGTATTCAAGTCGAGGTTAAATCAATAAATGCAAACAGATATTTTGATTACCTTGCTAATGTTTTTTTTTTTTTTTTTTTTCTTTGGGGGGATGAATCAGCTTAATATTGCAGATAGATTGTATCTTCTATCAATGTAATTGTCTGCATCACTTCCAATCCCCCATGTTTTTTTTAATTTTTTTTATATATATATTCCCCTTTATTACTTTTCAACCCCACCATCCTTTCCCTACTTGGAGTAAATTAGTGAACAACAACGCCCAGGCCTCTACTTCCGGTCTATACTTACTATCTACACCTTATGGACAGAGTTAATTTTACAGTAATTCTATATCTATATATATATATATATATATATATATATATATATATCATATATATATATATATATATATATATATATATATATATATATTTATTTTTTTGCTCCTGAACTTCTTCTACTCTCAACCTCTCCGATCATTTTCATGATGTCCATCCGGTTTGCTTCTAAATGCCATATCTTTCTAACTGTGCTCTTTCCCAAAAGCTCCCAACATACAACCTATATACTTATTATGGACACAGTATGCTTACATTATTAGCTATCTTTGTTATTATTTGTTGTTATTTGTTATTAGTCCCATCCTTCAACTCTATTCAATACCTCCCATCTATCTCTTAACACCATCCATATAGGATTTCTATTTGCCATATATATTTCAAACCGTACTGTGATGTTTTACAAAAGTTCTTGAACCTTTCTATTCTCATTGCTTCTACAGATTGTGAATTAAAAATAAACATTTTTGCTAAAAGTATTATTATATTATTGATTGATTGACTATGACTTTTCAGATCACCCAGTAATGCTATCTGCAAGGTTAGTTCCAAGTAAATATTGCAATCCTTTAGCCATTCCTGGACCTGTGTCCAAAAACAAGCTACAAATGGACAGAACCAAACAAATGATCTAATGATTCTATCTCTTCACAGCAAAATCTGCAGAGCTGGGAAGATTGTATCCCCCATATAAATAACATTCTATTGGTAGCAAGAATTTTATATAATAATTTAAATTGAAAGATTCTAATTTTTGAATCCGGTGTCGTTTTGCGTGTCAGTTCATAAACACTATGCCATGGGATCGGTACGTCAAAGATCTCTTCCCAACTATTTTGCAATCTATATGGGACGGCTGTCAATCCTTTGGTCCTTAAGTGAAACTGATATACTTTTTTATTTATCACAGTTTTCCTTAACCAATTATGTTCTTTAATGCAAGGCCGACAGACAAGTTCCTTACTTTCTCCCCCTTCAACTTTCCTCTTCCACTTTTGCGGTAAGGCTGCAATTATTTGGTTGTAATTCTGGGTAGAGGCAGACATTTCCATATGTTTTTGTTAGCTGCATGTGCGACATAACTCCACCAGTCCTACCGATGATATCATTTACGAGATTATACCTTTTTTAAAACATTCTGTCAAAAATAAAGGTTTTTTGTCAATTAGTATATTTGAATTTAACCACAATATTTGTTGCATTATTTGTTCTGGTCGTTTCTGGAGGATTAAATTGAAATTGCAACCAACTTTCTATGGCTTGTTTTAGAAATAGTGACATTTGGGAGATTATTTCCTTTTCAAATAACTGAAAGTGAGAGGTTGTAATCTGAATAAAGGGAAAAAAGGCCTTTCTTGAACAGTGGGTGAGACCAATCTTACTAATTTGCTTGAGAACCAGTTCGGATTTAAGTATAACTTTGGATGACTGAAGATTTTAGTGATAGGTCTAATGCTTTAATATTTAATAATTTCTGTCCTCCGAATTCATATTCATTATATAAATATGCTCTTTTTAATTTTGTCTGGCTTGCCGTTCCAAATAAAATTGAATATTTTTTTCTCATATAATTTAAAAAACTGTTTGCTAGGCGTAGGCAAGACCATAAGCAAATAGGTAAACTGGGATAATACTAAAGAGTTAATCAGGGTGATTTTTCCACAAATTGACAGGTATTTTCCTTTCCATGGTAGTAAGATCTTATCTATTTTTGCTAACTTTCTATTAAAATTTATTGAAGTGAGATCATTTATTTTCCTTTGGGATATGTATTCCGAGTATATCCTACATCACCATCAGACCATTTTAATTGGTAAACTACATGGTAATGTAAAAATTGTATTTTTTAGTGATCCAATACGTAATATAGTACATTTGTCATAATTTGGTTTTAATCCAGAGAGGTTAGAAAATGTATCTAGATCCTCTATGAGGCTGTGGAGGGATTTCTAGTTGTGGATCTAAAAGAAAACATGAATCATCTGCGTACAATGACACCTTTGTTTTTAAGCCCTGTATTTCTAATCCTCTGATATTATTATTGGATCTGATTTTAATAGCTAACATCTCGATGGCCACAATAAATAGATATGCCGATAGTGGACAACCTTGTTTCACTCCTCTTGACAGTTTAAAACTTTCTGAGAAATAGCCATTATTTACTATTTTACACCTAGGGTTACTATACATGATTTTGACCCATTTTATAAGAGATTCTCCAAAATTGAAATGCTCCAGGCATTTATATATAAATTCCAGTCGAACTTTATCAAATGCCTTTTCGAAGTCTGCTATGAATAGCAGGCCTGGTTTTCCCATATTTTTTCATAGTGTTCTATTGTTTCCAATACTTGCCTTAATATTATCTCCAATGTATCTTCCATGTAAAAAACCTGTCTGATTATAGAATGAATAATATCCGACATACCTTTTTAATTCTATCGCTATACATTTTGCTAGGATTTTTGCATCACAACACTGAAGTGTAAGTGGCCTCCAATTTTGTAAATGGACTGGATCTTTATATTTTCCACTTGTATCCTGTTTCAGTAATAATGAGATCAGACCTTCTTCTTGAGTGTCAGATAATCTACCATTTACATAGGAGTGGTTAAACATGCTAATAACCGGTCCTCTTAGTATATCAAAAAAGGTTTGGTATACCTCGATTGGTATGCCATCCAACCCTGGAGTTTTCCCCGGACTTAAAGTCTTTAATTGCATCCAGAAGTTCCTTCCTCTGTAATTTCACCTTCACATGAGTCTTTCTGTGTGGCTGTTAATTTGACATTATCAATAGAAAAAAATCTCTACAATTAGCTTCAGTTAGAGGAGATGGAGGCGACTGAAAAAGAAAACATATGCTTAAAAATACTTTGTTTTTCTTCCTTCAAAATATCATTAGGTGAATTATGGGTTGACTCCGTCAATTGTAACCAGTTTTCATTAAGTTCTTTTTGGTAGCATTCCTATGTTGAAGATTAAAAAAGAATTTTGTGCATTTTTCCCCATATTCCATCAGTTATGCCCTTTAGTTTTATAATAATTACACTTGATCTTTCTTGAATAAGTTGTTCCATTATCTTTTGTATTTTCCTCTAATTATTCTGAGCCTCTAAGGTTACAGTTATTATTGCACATCTATACTAGTGTCGTGTGAGACACTTTTATTTCCTTCTTAGATACTAACTCTTGTTGACACCTAAAGGCTTTAATGTTTTCAAGAGATGAGTATGATTGGCATACGAGACTCACTGGAGGACAGTACAAGGCCACAATTTAAAGCTGTCCCATTACAATAAGGGTTCGCCCCACTGTGAAGTGAACGCCTGTACCTATGTCTATGTTGGAAAAGTCAGTTCACACAATTCCTTTGTTAACCCTACAGAAATACCAACATTATCAATCTAACCTACAGCCGCTTTGATTAAAATTTCAATAACCTCGACCCACGTGAGAAAATCCAGTTAGAGTCTAATGGTATCTGCCTATTATATGCATGGGTCCGACCGCATCTGTACCTATCAACACTCTTTTTTACTTTTACCCCGGTGACGACAACGAGCACAGGAGATATACGAAGAAGTCAGACGACTAGCTTGGATTCAGCCTCATCCGCCACCCAGGGACACCCTCTTATCCCCCCCGCTTTGTATACAGACCCGCAGTTTCTTTGTGGCTATGTTTCTAGAGGTGTATGGGATTGCTGTCTTGCTGTTGGTGCGGTTCGGGGTTGTTCCTCCCTGGTGTGTTGTGGGTGGTGTTGGTTGTGGTAAGTGCTTTGTAGTGAGATGGGTCTGGGTGTTGGGGTGGGGTGGGTGGGAGGGGGGTTGTTGAGCGCCGGAGGGGTGGGGGGGACGGGGGCAGGGTCCCTGCCCACCCGCCGGGGGGAGATGGGGTAGAGGGGGGGCGGAGTGGGGGAGCCGCGGGGGGGGTGATTCCTTTTTTATTATTTTTTTATTTTTTTTTTGTTTTTTTGTACTTATCTGTATTTTTTTGCTTTTTCCCCTTTCCCCATACTTTTTACTTCCGTATTTTTTTTTTTTCTTTTTGTTTTGTGTTAGTGTATGGATTTATGTTTGTATTTTTTTTGTCTTCTATTATTTTTTTTTTTATTGGTTTATTGTATGTCTTTTGATTCTATCTTGGGATTTCTTTGTTTGGTTTTGTGGTTGTTATGATTGGTTTTGATTCGGGGAGATAATTTTTGGATTTTCTTTTTGGTTGGGGTTCTGTATGTTTTTTTTTTTTTCTTTTGTTTATTTGTTGTTTCTTTGTTTTTTTGTTAGGGGATGTTAGTTTTGGTTTAATTGCTTTTTTTTTTTTGTCGGGTAGTTGTGTATGGATGTCATTGGGCTTTTGTAGTGCTGTACTGTCTGAGGCTATTTGACTATGTAGTATCGTGGTGTGGGGGGGGTCATTGGTGTGCGGTAGGGAGGGGGGCTGAATAAGGGGGTCCGGGTGGGGGCGGGGGGTGGAGGGGGGGCTTGGTGGGGGTGGAGGGGGGTTGGTTTTTGTGTGTTTTATGTTTTTGTTATTTGTGTGTGATTATTTGGTAGTTGTTGTTGTGGTGACTTATAGTTTTATTTTAGGTTGTCATTGTTTTTGTGGTTGGATGGGTTTGGCTGGGATGTTGTGGTTGGGGTGAGTGGGAGGTGGTGGAACGCCACGATCCACCCTTAGGCAGGTCCCACCCCTGTTTGGTGGTTTTGGGTTGTTTGCCAACTGAGTCGTCAACACTCTTTCCTATCGGTTCTAGGGCTCTCACCTATGACCACAAGCGGGCAACTGGCCGGAGCCAGCTGGTTGATTGAACGGTGAGTGAGGTTGGGGTAGTGTGGGAGGGTATGGGTGGTGGGGCTGTTGCGGAGGGAAGGGGGTGTCGGTTGGAGGGGGGGGGTAGGGGGGGGGGTGGGGTGTGAGGAGGAGGTGTGGTGGAGATGGAGTGGCGGGGAGCGGAGATAGGGAGGGGGGCGGGGGGGGGAAGGGGAGGTGTTTTTAATCGACGGGTGAGGGAGGGGAATGTGAGGTGGGGGTGGGGGTAGTCGGGTGGGGGGGGGTAGGTGGGAGTGGGGGCGGGGAAGGGGGACTGATGTGGTGGACGGGGGGTTCGTGGAGTGGAGATATAGGGTGCTAGAGGACAGGGACGAGGGGGGAGGGGGCGAGCAATGGGGGGGGAGCGGGGGGGTTAGAGAGGGGGTGTGGGGCGGGGGATGGGGGCGAGGGGGGTTTGTGTGTGGGGGGGTGTGGGACAGGTTGATTGTTTTTCTTGGTTTTTGTCCCTTCCCCCTTTTTTTGATTGTTGTTTTCCTTGGTTGGGTTTTCCCGTTTCCACTTACGTTTAGTGTTCCCTTTTTATTCTGTATACTAGACAGCATATTAAGCTCCATGATATCTCTAGTTCTAATGTATCCATGACTTCACAATTTCCCTTAAGAGATGTGTGGTGATTCGTTTTGTGTGTGATTTCCGTTTTCGAGTCCATTGCCAGAAACTATTTTAAAAACAGAATATAATAATCCCCCAACCATAATAATATTGTCTTGAGTTGCTTGCAGAGCTCGATAATTATTATATATTATTGCTCAAAGAATTCGTGCCGATCATCATTATTTAGGTCCGTAGAAGTTTAATGCAAGCCAATTGTTGTATGCGTCCAATACATATTAAATAAGCCATCTACTTGCCCGTAATCTATTTAGGACAATTGGCACCTGTCGGCATCGAAATTACTATTAATTAATATCACCCCTTTTGAATTTCTTTGCCCATGGGAGAAGTATATTCCCCCCCCCCATTCTTTTTTCCACGCTACTTCATCTCGAATTGTTGAATGAGTTTCCTGTATACAATAGATATTATATTCCTTCTCTTTGAGCCATGTAAATATTGTTATTCTTTTGTTATTATCAGCTAAGCCATTACAATTATAACTGGCTATACTTATTTCACCATACACCATAATGAGATACAAGTTTCAAGTCTATTTATCATTATATATGTTTGTAAATTTACCAATAAAAAATAGCGTAATGATTGAGTGTCCATATAGCTGTACCGTGATATTTGCATTGCTACGGAGTAACCCTTCAATTGTTCTCCACTAATTCCCCCGCTAAAGCCCCTCCCCATCCCAAGTTGAGCCGTCATCCCAGTGATCAGCATCCCACCCACGTCCCTCCGTATCCCTAAGGCCCCGAGAGGCCAGGACCCATCCATCGAAAGCAGCACACAGTGCCACCCTTGCTAATGTTAGCTTGATTGTAAAGTCCAGCAGCTAGCTTATGTAGCTAGCTAGCTAACACCAGTCAGCTGAAAGCTAGCTAGCTAATGACCAGGAAAAGAACGGTAGCTAGCTATATTTGTTTATGGAAGGTTTGTTACACAAATAACTTCAGCAAATAGCTAGCTAGAGCCAGACAACAACAGCTGAAGCTAGCTAACGATAGCTAGTTCACATCTAAAATGCCAGTCCTAAATTTTTTCCACAAAACATAGCTAGCCAAACGTTGGACAAATTGTCACGCTGCTACCTTACTATGCGAGACTAGCTAGCTACTCCATAGTCCAGGCTACAGTGAGAGCAAGCCACATTTCACTGTCAGACAGGACACAATTAAAACTGCTGAGGAAAAATTAAAATATTGTTAGCTAACGTTAACAGCGCCTCTGGCTCTGTTGTGCACTGACTGTAGTGTGCAAATGCATGCTTGTGAGCATCAGAAAAACTCACCAGTTTAACATCTATAATACATTCCACTATGCTCATTCTCCTGCCTTCTTGACATGTACGCTGATCAACAGCGGCAAACTAACAACTCTGCCATGTGTTGGAGATTTTTTAACTCTGCTGTGCACACCTGTGTGAAGCAAACCACAATAAGGATTAGCCACAATAGTGGAGTTTTCGGTTCATCTTCAAAATAAAAAGTTGCCCATTTAAAGTGATTCAAACTGATACAAATATTGGAATCACGCCATATTTGGACTAGATCATGCTAAACAAGGTGGGGATGTTGAACAGTCCTTAGCCGTGATATATTGGCCATTTAACACACACACCTTATTGCTTCATTATAATGTTGTATAACGTTGCATAAATCACCTTCCGGTGTAAAAACCATCAAAATGTAAAACAAAAACCTTTGTTAAGTGAGAATAGGCATTGGTCTGAAGCCGAAAAAGAAAGGAAATTCACATGAGCACCACAATGCCTCCTCCACCCATGCTCCACCAAGGTTTTCCAGCATACATCTTTGACCTACTACAGTAGCTATGTTGGTATTGTACTTCAAAGTAGGTATAGGCAGGTTGCTTAGGATTTAAAACTGTCTCAGTGTTTCTAAGCCTATGTACTTTAAAAGCACTATTGTTTGAATCCAGTTTTAACTGGTGCGCACTCTTGAAGCTACAGGGAGAGACTTCTGAAAGTGTGTGACCTGCACATTCAAGAGGGGCCCTAGCCATTATTCAGTGTGACCAGTGCAAGAGATATGAAGTGGTGTGTTTACAACCCCCTACTATAGTCTCTGGTCAGGGGCTGGTAACTTGATGCACTAAGGAATCACACAACATTGACCGTTTGGTGGAGATAGTAAATCTTTGTAATCATTGAATACTTCATCCATCGTCCAAAGGCATATTCTCTCCTTTATAGGATTTCAACCAGGACCACCATGTTGACATGAACATGTAGACAAGAGTGACCTCTCCATCAAGGATACCTGGGCACCAAGGTTATTTGTTATAGGACATCAAGGATACCTGGAGGTAAATCCTAGTATGAGAGGCCTGTAATATAGTTTATCTTAATATATACAGTGAGGGAAAAAAAGTATTTGATCCCCTGCTGATTTTGTACGTTTGCCCACTGACAAAGAAATGATCAGTCTATAATTTTAAATGGTAGGTTTATTTGAGCAGTGAGAGACAGAATAACAACAAAATCCAGAAAAACGCATGTCAAAAATGTTATAAATTGATTTGCATTTTAATTAGGGAAATAAGTATTTGACCCCCTCTCAATCAAAGATTACTGGCTCCCAGGTGTCTTTTATACAGGTAACGAGCTGAGATTAGGAGCACACTCTTGTTACCTGTATAAAAGACACCTGTCCACAGAAGCAATCAATTAGATTCCAAACTCTCCACCATGGCCAAGACCAAATAGCTCTCCAAGGATGTCAGGGACAAGATTGTAGACCCACACAAGGCTGGAATGGGCTACAAGACCATCGCCAAGCAGCTTGGTGAGAAGGTGACAACAGTTGGTGCGATTATTCGCAAATGGAAGAAACACAAAAGACCTGTCAATCTCCCTCGGCCTGGGGCTCCATGCAAAATCTCACCTCGAGGAGTTGCAATGATCATGAGAACGGTGAGGAATCAGCCCAGAACTACACGGGAGGATCTTGTCAATGATCTCAAGGCAGCTGGGACCATAGTCACCAAGAAAACAATTGGTAACACACTACGCCGTGAAGGACTGAAATCCTGCAGCGCCCGGAGGTCCCCCTGCTCAAGAAAGCACATATACAGGCCCGTCTGAAGTTTGCCAATGAACATCTGAATGATTCAGAGGAGAACTGGGTGAAAGTGTTGTGGTCAGATGAGAACAAAATGGAGCTCTTTGGCATCAATTCAACTCGCCGTGTTTGGAGGAGGAGGAATGCTGCCTATGACCCCAAGAACACCATCCCCACCGTCAAACATGGAGGTGGAAACATTATGCTTTGGGGGTGTTTTTCTGCTAAGGGGACAGGACAACTTCACCGCATCAAAGGGACGATGGACGGGGCCATGTACCGTCAAATCTTGGGTGAGAACCTCCTCTCAGCCAGGGCATTGAAAATGGGTCGTGGATGGGTATTCCAGCATGACAATGACCCAAAACACACAGCCAAGGCAACAAAGGAGTGGCTCAAGAAGAAGCACATTAAGGTCTTGGAGTGGCCTAGCCAGTCTCCAGACCTTAATCCATAGAAAATCTGTGAAGGGAGTTGAAGGTTTGAGTTGCCAAACGTCAGGCTCGAAACCTTAATGACTTGGAGAAGATCTGCAAAGAGGAGTGGGACAAAATCCCTCCTGAGATGTGTTCAAACCTGGTGGCCAACTACAAGAAACGTCTGACCTCTGTGATTGCCAACAAGGGTTTTGCCACCAAGTACTAAGTCATGTTTTGCAGAGGGGGTCAAATACTTATTTCTCTCATTAAAATAGAAATCAATTTATAACATTTTTGACATGAGTTTCTGGATTTTGTTGTTGTTATTCTGTCTCTCACTGTTCAAATAAACCTACCATTAAAATGATAGACTTGTCATGTCTTTGTTGACAGCTGCAGCGCTAACCCCGACATCGGTCCAACTCTGAACCAGAGGGGTATCCTACGAAGCAAGATAACCTTGAGTAGATCTAAAGCTTTCTAACTAGCTTCAGTTAGCTTCACATTCCAGATCAGGCTTCATCCATACTACGATACTGCTCGTCCGCCTGCAGGCTTGTAACCGCGTGGCTAGTCGAATGCAGAACTTCATTGAGACAATGCTGAAACGTCAATTCATGAGCAAGTCAGTGCCACATTTTGCATTTCTGCCAAAATCAAAAAGTGATCTTGTAAATTCAGCAGGCTATTGTGTGGAATAGGCTTCGAGAAGTGCCATCTTTATTGCTTGTTGTTAATGCCATCTCTGGTTACCGATGCAGAAAAAAAAAAAAAAAACTGTTTTTATTAAGTCATACAAAAGTGTTACATTGCGTGAAGTTTAAAATGCATTTAGTCATTCATGTAATGTGATACATTTAAACAAAATGTACACAAAAAACATTTAATTAATAAACTATTTAACTCCTAAGGTCGCGCACCCGGACATCAACATAATACAAAACCCCCCCATAAAAATCTGTCCGTTTAAGCTAGAGATTATTTTTATTTTTTTTGCATTGGAGGAGTCTCAATCCACCGCATTCACCAGTGTCGCACTTCCGCATCTGTGGTGAAAGGTGCCAGCGCTACAGCGGTGTTTGTCAGACCGTGAGACATCCCGAAAAATCGGTCTTCTCACAGAATAGTCTGTAGCGTCCGAACGGTTTGGAAACAAACAAACAAACCTCTATAGAACGATGACTCTCACGAACAAGACCGTTCTCTGTTTTGCTCTATTAGTCTGAAGTCAGTACAGGCGATCTGCCAACTTCTGTCTGTAGCTTCCGAACAGTTTGGGCTACACACTAATATGACCCCTCTGTGGAAAGGTGAGACTCTCACGAACATGTCGGTTGTTTTGCTCTAGGACGCCCACAGTCCTCAAGACTCGTCTGAAGGTCCCCCGGTAGCAGGATAGATAGATCTGTATATACATACAGTGCATTAGGAAAGTATTCAGACCCCTCAACTTTTTCCACATTTGTTAGGTTACAGCCTTATTCTAAAATTGATTACATTGATTTTTTCCCCTCAATCTACACACAATACCCCAAAATGACAAAGCAAAAACAGGTTTAGAAATGTTTGCTAATTTATTTCTTTTAAATGAAAAATTACATTTACATAAGTATTCAGACCCTTTCCTCAGTACTTTGTTGAAGCACCTTTGGCAGCGATTACAGCCTCAAGTCTTCTTGGGTATGACGCTACAAGCTTGGCACACCTGTATTTGGGGAGTTTCTCCAATTCTTCTCTGCAGATCCTCTCAAACTCTCTCAGGTTGGATGAGGAGCGTCGCTGCACAGCTATTTTCAGGTCTCTCCAGAGATGTTCGATAGGGTTCAAGTCCGGGCTCTGGCTGGGCCACTCAAGGACATTCAGAGACTTGTCCCGAAGCCACTCATGCGTTGTCTTGGCTGTGTGCTTAGGGTCGTTGTCCTGTTGGAAGGGGAACCTTCGCCCCAGTCTGATGTCCTGAGCGCTCTGGAGCAGGTTTTCATCAAGGATCTCTCTGTACTTTGCTCCGTTCATCTTTGCCTCAATCTTGACTACATTTACATTTTAGTCATTTAGCAGACACTCTTATCCAGAGCGACTTACAGTTAGTGAGTGCATACATTTTTCATACTAGTCTCCCAGTCCCTGAAAAAACATCCCCACAGCATGATGCTGCCACCACCATGCTTCACCGTAGAGATGGTGCCAGGTTTCCTCCAGATGTGATGCTGGCATTCAGGCCAAATAGTTCAATCTTGGTATCATCAGACCAGATAATCTTGTTTCTCATGGTCTGAGAGTCCTTTAGGTGCCTTTTGGCAAACTCCAAGCGGGCTGTCATGTGCCTTTTACTGAGGAGTGGCTTCCGTCTGGCCACTCTACCATAAAGGCCTGATTGGTGGAGTGCTGCAGAGATGGTTGTCCTTCTGGAAGGTTCCATCTCCACAGAGGAACTCTGGAGCGCTGGCAGAGTGATCATCGGGTTCTTGGTCACCTCCCTGACCAAGGCCCTTCTCCCCCGATTGCTCAGTTTAGCCGGGCGGCCAGTCTTGGTGGTTCCAAACTTCTTCCATTTAAGAATGATGGAGGCCACTGTGTTCTTGGGGACCTTCAATGCTGCAGAAATGTTTTGGTATCCTTCCCCAGATCTGTGCCTCGACACAATCCTGTCTTGGAGCTCTACAGACAATTCCTTCGACCTCATGGCTTGGTTTTTGCTGTGACATGCACTGTCAACTGTGGGACCTTATATAGACAGGTGTGCGCCTTTCCAAATCATGTCCAATCAATTTAATTTACCACAGGTTGGCTCCAAGTTGTGATCAATGGAAATAGGATGCACCTGAGCTCAATTACGAGTCTCATAGCAAAGGGTCTGAACATTTATATATAAATAAGGTATCTTTATTGTATTTTATACATTAGCAAACATTTCTAAAAACTTGTTTTCACTTTGTCATTATGGGGTAGTGTGTGTAGATTGATGAGGCGAAACAATTTTTACTCAATTTTAGAATAAGGCTGTAACGTAGCAAAATGCGTAAAAAGTCAAGGGGTCTGAATACTTCCCCGAATGCACTGTATGCAGGGAAGAGGATCAGCATCTACCCAGACCTGAATCAGAGGGAGATCTGCAACGAGGCGAGATCACAGCTACGCCAGATAAACCTGAGATGAGGCTTCATCCACCATCTTGACCGAACACGACACGACACACGTGGGTTTTTTTTTTTCCACTGCCAAGGAAGCTCAAGACTTCTTCGAGAATCACATCAAACCCAACAGTCGACAGATGGAACCCCGTTATGACTGGCTCATTATGCTACGCTATCCACGCACACAGCCTAGCATAGCACACAGCCTAGCATAGCACACAGCCTAGCATAGCACACAGCCTAGCACAGCACACAGCCTAGCATAGCACACAGCCTAGCATAGCACACAGCCTAGCATAGCACACAGCCTATCACAGCACACAGCCTAGCATAGCACACAGCCTATCACAGCACACAGCCTAGCATAGCACACAGCCTAGCATAGCACACAGCCTAGCATAGCACACAGCCTAGCATAGCACACAGCCTATCACAGCACACAGCCTAGCATAGCACACAGCCTAGCATAGCATAACACAATGATGAGGATACCCCCTCAAGTACAAGGAACATTACTATTATTGCATTGGACTTATTTTACTATTATATTGTCTATGGTCCAGGACATTAACACAGTGATGACACCACCACACCAATTAATGAACAGTGGACCATATAGTGATGTCATACAGACAGGGTCAGCTTCTTTGTGGGGCTACAGCGCATTGAGTCCCTACATGCGCTAAATACGGCTATATAAGTTGGATGTATTTTTTTACTAGTGCTAATGAGAGATGGCCAGTCCTATATTTACATTTACGTCATTTAGCAGACGCTAAAATATCCAGAGCGACTTACAGGAGCAATTAGGGTTAAGTGCCTTGCTTAAGGGCACAGACAGATTTTTCACCTAGTCGGCTCAGGGATTAGAACCAGCGACCTTTCGGTTACTGGCACAACGCTCTTAACCACTAAGCTACCTGCCGCCCTATATGGGCTACTAAACAATGTTGTTGTATTGCTGTTGCTCCTACAGCCTCCTATTTGACAGTTTAGGTTTGCATATATGTAGTTATACTTTTCTCACCCCCCTTCATTACCCACCCCAACTTAAGACCTAAAAAAAATATGCTGCTAAGACACGCCATGTGTAAAGCTGTCACTCACCGTTCTGCTGCAACCCTGTAATGATAGTGCAGGGTGGGGGGAACCGGGGAAGGGAGGGGGGCATGGTTTACAGGCAGGGTCCTCTGGGTGGGGAAAGACCAATGGGTGAGTTCCCCAGTGGGTCCTGGTTTTTGTTACGTCGATGGGTTTAATAAAATATATATATGAATGATTTAAACATTCCTTTCTGAAAAAAGAAGAATGGCAACGCTAGCTATTCTCTTGGAATTTGAAAGGGCCTCAATGTTCCGAGTAAACATTCCAGCTGTCTTGATATTCTAGTAAGAAACCATGTTGACATAGCAAGGTTCCAGGAAACCCACCTGCGCCATAAGGACATAGAGAATAGAGAAACATTTAGAATAGAGAACCATTTGTACAAACTGGCGGCTTTTTCATCAGCCCCAAAACACAACTAAAGGTGTAATGATACATAAAGAAACTCAATCACCATCTTGGGTAAAGGAGAAGAGCAAGAAGGCAGAATCACTTTCCTTAAATGGATCCATAATGGGAAGAAAATTGCCTTTATTAAAGTGTACACTCCAAATTCATATGATCCTATGTTTTTTGATTCTCTGAAGAGCTTATTGTTAGAATTAACTGAATTCCAACTGGTTATTGGGTCAGACATGAATGCCATTTTGGACATGTGAGAAAAATCTACTAAGATCAACTACAATCTACACACAACCAAGGCTCTCCAGCATATCCTCTCTGATTACAACCTCATTGATGCCTGGCGAGCACACAATCCTAAAGCAAAAGAGTACACTTCCTACTCAGACATAAAACATTCTCACGAATCAATTTCATACACCCATTCTTTCATCAAGAAAATAGAAATTCGACAGATGAGCTTGTCCGACCACCACGCTTACTACTGCCAACTTCAAATCTTAGAATCTACTAAAAAGAGCCACAAGATGGTGTTTTAAACGTTTCATTTCTACATTCTGTGCTCAATTTGAAATTGAACTAAATTAATTCATAATGATCCAAAAATTATTTAAAATAAATCGATGACCCCTGGATTCTATGGGATGCCACCAAAGGTTGTATAATTTAAAAAAAAATGAAACTGCATTTGCATCTGGGTTGAATAAAATCACAATTAGAGATGTCAGAATTGGAAATGTTAACTGCATTAGAGTTTAACAAACACTATTTTCAGACCAGGTAGAAGTCAAGACAGACATTCGTCCTGAGGTCAACTTAACAGTTTGGAATCAACGAGGTCACAGAGGTTAATGTGGGAGAGATGTGACTACAGCACTTTGATAGACACAGATATTAAACCGTTTTCCAAAACGTTGTCGTTACTTACAGTACTTAACCCAAATTGGTACACACTGACCAAAGCGGGTTTGTTAAACAACAGCTCTTTGGGCTGTATTATATCTCCATGCAGAAAAAGTTTGAATTTCTGTAGTTCAATGCTAACGTAGGGTTTTCACCAACAGGGAAACACTTCATGCCACTTGGATACCAAAGTGACGTTGCAGGTTAGGAGACTGAGGTTAGGAAAATTTCAAGCGAAGCTGTGCGTTGGAGCGAAGCGCTGTCAAGAGGCGCCGCCTCAGGTCAAAACCCACTGTAAGGTCCTTGCTATCTGGCATCCTTGGGACATCCCAACTCTGACGTTACCCACATTTACATTTAAGTCATTTCGCAGACGCTCTTATCCAGAGCGACTTACAGTTAGTGAATACATATATATATATTTTTTTTTTATACTGGCCCCCCGTGGGAATCGAACCCACAACCCTGCCGTTGCAAATGCCATGCTCTATCAACTGAGCTACATCCCTACCGGCCATTCCCTCCCCTACCCTGGACGACGCTGGGCCAATTGTGCGCCGCCCCATGAGTCTCCCGGTCGCGGCCGGCTGCGACAGAGTCTGGATTCAAACCAGGATCTCTAGTGGCACAGTGAGCACTGCGATGCAGCGCCTTAGACCACTGCGCCACTCAGGAAGTTGGCATTTGGGGACGTTGGCACCCCACTGAAGTTGACATTTCTAATGGTTAAGGTAAGGGTTAACCATCCTAAGGATCCCGGATTGTACTAACCTCAATACTAATCGTTGATAAGGAACACCCTGGATAAAAACGTGTTTTTAGAATAGTGTGCAACTGCAGCCCGTAATTCGGGGCATCCCATTGGTTCCTTTATGAACGCTCGGAGCCTCCCATTGGTTAATTCATGAACGCTCCCCCTTCGAGCACCCCATTGGTTCCTGCATGAACATCTTCACGCCTGTGACACTTAAAATGTGGGTCAAAAATAAAAGTATTATGAGTTTTTCCGCTTCCCGGAGTCCTCCTTTCCAGCTAGCGGATGCGACACTGGTTGACAGCGCCCTTCGCTCCCTGCCTGCCCTCACCGCCGTTAACGGAACTGAGGGGAAACAGCGCCCTTCGCTCCCTGCCTGCCCTCACCGCCGTTAACGGAACTGAGGGGAAACAGCGCCCTTCGCTCCCTGCCTGCCCTCACCGCCGTTAACGGAACTGAGGGGAAACAGCGCCCGACGCTCCCTGCCTGCCCTCACCGCCGTTAACGGAACTGAGTGGAAACAGCGCCCGACGGGCGGGGACGAAGGACACCTCCTACCGTGTACGGCTAGTTAGCTACCGTTGTAGCCCCCGGCCCCTTATGTGGGGTTTATCTGTGGCGGTCATCCAACTTTATTGTACAATAACATCACCTACTGTTCTGGCGCACCCCGCCTCTCCTAGTTTAAACATTAACCAATAGACGTATAAAGGGGGGTTCCTTTAGATGCACGAACGCCCCGAATTGCAGGCCGCAATTACAGCCTTCTCTGTTTTTAATGCTTATTTGATAGCAAGTGACACATTCTACCCAGCGACTGGTTAGTGTTTCTAGAGAATATGGAAATTCCTCTTGACGTTGAATGTTTTTTTTGTGTGAATCCGACACTGGAGCGCCAACAGCTGGGCATATGATAGCGGAGACAGCGTTGTGTAATTCACGGCCATTGCTTACAGGTGCAGCTAACTTAGTTAGCTAGGTTGCTTGACATGTTTGACTAACAGTTAACAGATAAGCGTTACTAAATGATATCAGGATGTTTCAGAGTAGTGGACGACTGACGCCGCTAGATAGTGAAGTGTGCCGACATTGGTGTTGAGGGTCAGTCAGCTAATATGGTTTCCACAATTATAACGTTAGCTTGGTAAGCTAATTTACTAGCAAGCTAGCAAACCTAGCTAAGTCAGTAACCAACTTCAGCGTCCTTCTCTGGATGACATTTACATCATTTAGCAGACGCTCTTATCCAGAGCGACTTAGACATTTTGCAATTGCTGCTTGCTTATTTCAACTTACCTACTTTGGCGTTTCACTTCCACACCATAACGCACCGCTGGCATCCTGCACATGTCCACTGGTTTCTAGTATGTTGCTGTTCTTCTAACGGCTCTGTTTATCATGATGGAGCCAGGTGATCCATTACTTTAACCAGATACTCTAGTGGCCGCTCTAACAATTAAAATAAATGTCTTCAAATATATATATATAACGCAGTCGGGAGGAGGCAAGATCAGGTGAAACCATTCTAGCTCATGAGAGGGCAGACACGCGTGTGAACAACAGGCACGGTTTCCACTAGTTACCACAGCCACAAAGACAATAGTCTATCGTAAAAATGGATGAAAACTAAAAGTTGCTTTTTGGTTTTCATTTAAGGTTAGGCATAAGGTTATCAGTATGTGAAGGTTTAAAATCACATTTTAAGAAGATAAATTGGAGAAATTTCTGACGTTGTGGATGTGGTAACTAGTGACCAGGCACAACTCCAATATAAAGTATTTTTGCCTCAAAGTTGTCCTACTTGTCACGAATCATACTTATATCAGTACATGCATAACAACCTAATAATTAAGAAATGTATATTCGATCAAAAGAGCCACACGTAGAAAATAAGTCATTACATTTTTTTGTTAACCAAATTCGACAATCTCATTGACCTCCATACAAAAACTCCTTTGCTTGATGAGCGAAAAAACGCCACCTGCTGGAGACGCCAGATTTAGGTTTTCCATTCATCCCTCTCGCATCTTCCTCTCTGTGGTAGACTAGGGGACGTTGTCATGATAGCGCCCCCATGCTGTCAGAGGTGAGAGAATTAATAATACTTATCTTACGAGATTTTCCAGCTTTCTGAAAGTAGCATTCAAGAGCCCAAACGGGTCCCATGAAAATGGTGTACTGCCTCGTATGTGTGCAGGACATCATCGCGCTCTCTCTCTCTGCTGTGTGTGCGTCTTGCTAATGCTAGCTGTCACTCAAATGGCTAGGGGCTGAAGCTCATTGGCTGGACCTCGAATTGCTAGGAGGGGCTGGCCCACGTGTCAAAAATGTACGAAAATGAAGCTGCACAGCTTCCAGAAAATAGTCCATTTTCAAACTAGGGATTTCATGGTTAATTTAGGTCAAACAGTAATTCTGCTCATAGATTATGCATGTATGTGGTCCTCTGTAGCTCAATTGGTAGAGCATGGCGCTTGTAACGCCAGGGTAGTGGGTTCGATCGCCGGGACCACCCATACGTAAAAATGTATGTGTAACAGTGTTGGTTCCATCCCTCTCCTTGCCCCTACCTGGGCTTGAACCAGGGACCCTCTGCACACATCGACAATAGTCACCCTCGAAGCACCGTTACCCGTCGCTCCACAAAAGCCGCGGCCCTTGCAGAGGAAGAAACAACTACTTCAAGGTCCCAGAGCGAGTGACGTCACCGATTGAAACGCTACTAGCGCACCGCTAACTAGCTAGCCATTTCACACCGGTTACACATGCACACATGACTGTAAGTCGCTTTGGATAAAAGCGTCTGCTAAATGGCATATTATTATTATATTATATGAACTACACTGACACATCCAGCCCAAAGCGGGAGGTTTAAAAAAAATCTAACAATTACCTGCATTGCATAAACTTGACTAGGAAGTCAGAGAAATATGACTGCATTGCAATTTCCAATTGATTACTTACAGTATTTCACGTTTCATGCAGACGTTTAATTAACTTCTGAAAAAAAGTTCCTATTAAGAATATCTGTTTAATCTCGTGGCCTCTTGACTCAATATTGCAGTGTGCAGATGTTGAAGTTTTAGCAGGTAAAGTTGCTTTCTTTAATATATGGACATCAGTAGTAGCAGTCAAAGAAAGATATGGTGAATACGTAAAGAAACACCCAGAAGCTTGTTTTTCCCTCTACCACCATCAATTTATTCCATATTTTTAGCTTAAATTGTTCTGGAAAGAAGTGGAATAAAGTAATGAAATAATTACAAAATGGAAAATAATTCAAACTAGATCAGAGAACAGATCAGATCACAGGCTTGATAAAACAAGTATGTCAGACCAGAGTGATAGACACAGAGTGCATCCCAAATGGCACCCTATTCCCTATATAGTGCACTACTTTATATATATACACTCCTGGTCAAAAGTAGTGCACTATATAGGGAATAGTGTAATAATTTGGGACACAACCCAGAGAAAGAGACACACAAACAGATCAATCTCTGTCTCTTTCCACTGCGAAAAGCTGGACTCACTGTCAGGACCACAGTTAGATTAGAGGTCAGGACACCCTGTCCTTCTGACACATTTCTGCAAACTCTACCAAAATTCCCAGGTTTTCCAGAAATCCTGGGAATTTTGGAATAGTTACTGGAATTTTGCTAACCCCATCCACAAATATCAGTTACGGTTAGCAAAAACCATAACTGACCCAATCCATACATTACCCACAGCCATGAACTGATAACCATAATTCACTAGCGTGGCCAAATGATGAACTACTGTACTATAGTGCTTGTGCAAATAATATGGGAAATCAATCATTTTCATTGAAAAATAATAAAATTGAAGGAGAAATAAAATTGGGAGATGACACTGTCCATAGTGTTAAAATACCAAAAAAAAAACAAAGAACGAACATTACCACAAAAATGAACGAATGACAATGAAGATGGAAGTCAAATGTAGTTAAGCACTATCGACTACTAGACTAGTACTATCGACTACTAGACTAGTACTATCGACTACTAGACTAGTACTATCGTATTAAGGAGACTTGAGAGAGCAGAGCAGTGGTAGCAGAGGCAACCTGGGGTGTATTCATTAGTCGCACGCCGTAGCAAAATGTTTTGCAATGGAAACCGTCGACTCCAAATGGAAAAATGTTTTGCAACGAAAACGAGAGTTTCTATTAGAAAATTCAAGTAGGTCCCTCCCCGTTAGGTTCCTAGTGAATACACCCCTTACTAACACCACCACCGCTGCTGGCCGCTGGCTCCACATTGATTGTTGCTGCAATGATGATTTACTATTTACAGTGAGATGCACATCCAATCACAGGATGAAAACAAACAAACGGCAATAAGACAGAATTCATTCAAAATACAAAATAAAACAGCTGTCCCTTCAACAAACGCATTCTCTCTACGTCATTATAGAAATCAGAAATCAACACAGCTGCTGTGAGCTGTGTTGCTGTGTACTCTATTATATAATAGATATAGATTTTATTTATAATATATGATAATTTCTCGTATACACGTTGCACATCCACTCATTCTCATTATAGCTAGCTAGGCTCTGTGCCTTTGGCAAACATTACTTACAACTTTTCTGTTAGATTTCCAAAGCTATTTAAAATATACCTTAATGCATAAAAATAAAGATTTTGGCATTCTCTCACTTCTTCTGATTTTGAAGTTTTAGATGAGAATCTCTGGTCTGGAAGCTCAGTTCTCTTTCAGTGCTGCAGTCCTTCTGCCTGCCAGGTGGCCGGGAGAGGTAATCATACTCCAGCCACCAGGGGGCGCTGTGAGCTGGACCAGGAGGGGGCGGAAGGGGCAGGAGCAGCAACCCCTGGTACAGTCGTTTGAGTTTCCAGAGCTGGGAGGGCTGGGGGCTGGGGGCTGAGGGCTGGGGGCTGGGGGCTGGTGTTGGGGCTGGGGGCTGGTGGTCTTAGATCCACTACTCCACAGGGTCATCATGTCCACTTCCATGTCATCCAAAGCAACAACACAACTAAACCCACAAAGAAATTAAATGTCTGGTAAGCAGCAGCACCTTGATACCTCCATCTCATCTCACTGCTTCCATCCTTCATCCCTGCCGATAGCTCCACCCACCCATCCATCTCCTTCTCTCCTCCTCCTCCTCCTCCTCCTCCTCTCCCCTCAGGTCCTCCACTAAGCCAGTCCAGGCGGATGTAGAGACAGAGAGAGAGGCTAGTCTGCTCCTCTTCCGTCTCTCACCAACCTGCACATTCACCAGAATACTCTCCTCTCCCCATCCCCTCCTCCTCCACCTCCACCTCCTTCTCCTTCTCCTCCTCCTCCCAGCTTCTCGGTCTCTAGAGCTGGATTTCAAAGGTCTTATGCAGCTCGGAGGAGAAGGGGTTAGTGGGCGATGGCGTGGTGTGCTGGCGGGAGCGGCTCTCCAGGGCGGCCCACTTGGCCTCGAAGGGGTCTGCTGTCGCCAGGGGCTGGGGGGGCAGGGGAGGGGCCGGGGAGGGCTGGGGGGGCAGGGGAGGGGCCGGGGAGGACGGAGGGGGCAGGGATGGAGGGGCCCAGCTGTCGGCCCCACCCCCGTTGAAGGCTACACTCCCATTGGGTGCCTGGAAGTGAAGGGGCTGCTGGTGGGGGTTGCTGAACGGGATACACACAGCGTGCTGAGCAGGGTCATACCGGGGGGTGGGGTACGCCTGGGGCTGGGTGGCTGAACCAAACACATTGGCCACCATCTGAGAGGGTGTGATGCCCACCATGGGCACACTGGGATGGGCATAGGGTAGCCCGTTGGACATGGGGTAGGAGGCTGGGGTCTGGGCGTGGTAGGCCAGCTGGCGAGGGGGCAGCATGGGCATCACGGGAGACAGGGAGGACATGAAGGCCACAGGGGCAACCGCCTGGGTTGGGGGGGTGGGTACAGCAAACGCCTGGGTTGGGGGCGTGGGTACAGAAAACGCCTGGGTTGGGGGCGTGGAGAAGGGCTGGTTAGGGGGTAGCGTGGCAGGGAAGGCCTGGGTGGAAGGCATGGGGACAATGAAAGCCTGGGTTGGGGCCGTAGAGAAGGCTGGGGGGTTGGGGGTGAGGAAAGGTTGGGAGGGCGGTGTGGACCCGGGTTGCGGAGCGCGGACAGACTTGGTGACCTCCTCGAGCCAGCGGTCAGCCTCCGACGGCGTGCGGCGGTGGGAGTGGTGAGACGGAGATGATGTGGCGGAGGGAGGCGCTACAATCACTGGGGTTGTCCAATCACCTCCTGGTAGAGAAAATATCATAGAATGTTTAATAGACGTTTCGGAGTAATTAATGATAATTGAATTGTACCTGAAAACATCTTAAAATGAGTATAATTATACAGTGCCTTGCAAAAGTATTCATCCCCCTTGGCGTTTTTCCTATTTTGTTGCATTACAACCTGTCATTTAAATGGATTTTTATTTGGATTTCATGTAATGGACATACACAAAATAGTCCAAATTGGTGAAGTGAAATGAAAAAAATTACTTGTTAAAAAAAATAAATAACGGAAAAGTGGTGCGTGCATATGTATTCACCCCCTTTGCTATGAACCAGCCTGTCTGTGTTCTGGTCTGGTGTCCCAGTCCATAGAAACAGAACAACCATCCTGTCTGTCTGTGTTCTGGTCTGGTGTCCCAGTCCATAGAAACAGAACAACCAGCCTGTCTGTGTTCTGGTCTGGTGTCCCAGTCCATAGAAACAGAACAACCATCCTGTCTGTCTGTGTTCTGGTCTGGTGTCCCAGTCCATAGAAACAGAACAACCAGCCTGTCTGTGTTCTGGTCTGGTGTCCCAGTCCATAGAAACAGAACAACCAGCCTGTCTGTGTTCTGGTCTGGTGTCCCAGTCCATAGAAACAGAACAACCAGCCTGTCTGTCTGTGTTCTGGTCTGGTGTCCCAGTTCATAGAAACAGAACAACCAGCCTGTCTGTCTGTGTTCTGGTCTGGTGTCCCAGTCCATAGAAACAGAACAACCAGCCTGTCTGTGTTCTGGTCTGGTGTCCCAGTCCATAGAAACAGAACAACCAGCCTGTCTGTCTGTGTTCTGGTCTGGTGTCCCAGTCCATAGAAACAGAACAACCAGCCTGTCTGTGTTCTGGTCTGGTGTCCCAGTCCATAGTAACAGAACAACCAGCCTGTCTGTCTGTGTTCTGGTCTGGTGTCCCAGTCCATAGAAACAGAACAACCAGCCTGTCTGTCTGTGTTCTGGTCTGGTGTCCCAGTCCATAGAAACAGAACAACCAGCCTGTCTGTGTTCTGGTCTGGTGTCCCCAGTCCATAGAAACAGAACAACCAGCCTGTCTGTCTGTGTTCTGGTCTGGTGTCCCAGTTCATAGAAACAGAACAACCAGCCTGTCTGTCTGTGTTCTGGTCTGGTGTCCCAGTCCATAGAAACAGAACAACCAGCCTGTCTGTCTGTGTTCTGGTCTGGTGTCCCAGTCCATAGAAACAGAACAACCAGCCTGTCTGTCTGTGTTCTGGTCTGGTGTCCCAGTCCATAGAAACAGAACAACCAGCCTGTGTGTTCTGGTCTGGTGTCCCAGTCCATAGAAACAGAACAACCAGCCTGTCTGTGTTCTGGTCTGGTGTCCCAGTCCATAGAAACAGAACAACCAGCCTGTCTGTCTGTGTTCTGGTCTGGTGTCCCAGTCCATAGAAACAGAACAACCAGCCTGTCTGTCTGTGTTCTGGTCTGGTGTCCCAGTCCATAGAAACAGAACAACCAGCCTGTCTGTCTGTGTTCTGGTCTGGTGTCCCAGTCCATAGAAACAGAACAACCAGCCTGTCTGTCTGTGTTCTGGTCTGGTGTCCCAGTCCATAGAAACAGAACAACCAGCCTGTCTGTCTGTGTTCTGGTCTGGTGTCCCAGTCCATAGAAACAGAACAACCACACTAGTAGCCTCAAACACCAAGGGGCCTGAGGCTTCTAAATCTATTTCAATGCTCCTTACCTGGGCGTGCTGAGGAAGAGGTCAGGGGGCTATGGTGCCCTGCATGGCCAGGGGTCTTGGCCCAGGGGTTAGTGTCTCGGGCAGGCAGTGGAGGGGGGCGGTGCTGGAGGGTTAGACACAGCAGGAGGGAGGGCAGGAGGGAGGGAGGGCAGGAGGGGGGGCAGGAGGGAGGGGCAGGAGGGAGGGAGGGCAGGAGGGAGGGCAGGAGGGAGGGCAGGAGGGAAGGCAGGAGGGAGGGGCAGGATGGGAAGGCAGGAGGGAGGGCAGGAGGGAGGGCAGGAGGGAAGGCAGGAGGGTGGGCAGGAGGGAGGGCAGGAGGGAGGGCAGGAGGGAGGGCAGGAGGGAGGGAAGGCAGGAGGGAGGGCAGGAGGGAGGGAAGGCAGGAGGGAGGGCAGGAGGGAGGGAAGGCAGGAGGGAGGGCAGGAGGGAGGGAAGGCAGGAGGGAGGGCAGGAGGGGAGGGAGGGCAGGAGGGAGGGCAGGAGGGAGTGCAGGAGGGAGGGAAGGAGGGAGGGCAGGAGGGAGGGAAGGAGGGAGGGCAGGAGGGAGGGCAGGACCATTAACTAAAGCAGACAGAGACAGAAACTACTAGTAGTGCAGACAGTATGTTGTTGTTGTTGTATGTAGACATGGTAGTATGAGATGGACACGTGCAGACAGCATGTTGTTGTTGTATGTAGACATGGTAGTATGAGATGGACACGTGCAGACAGCATGTTGTTGTATGTAGACATGGCAGTATTAGAAAATGAATGAACATGCATGAAATGAAAAACTGAAGTCTCATTCACACTTCATAATGTTTTACTCAAAATGCAGGGAGACAGGCCTGGAAAAATGCATGTGAACTTGTGAACTGACACGCACACTACAAGTGTTATTGTGAGTGTCAGCTGTCTAGGTTTGGAGTGTAGTTACCTGGCTGAGCTCCTGGAGGCGCTACAGGTGACTGTGGGGAGGAGGCTGGTCGGGGCATTGGGGCCTGGGAGAAGGGGTCTTCAGGAGGCCCACTGAAGGCTGAGGTGATCTGGGTACACAGCGAGCTGATGCTGTCCCCCTCCCCCTCCACCTCCGGGACTGGAGGAATGAGACAAAGGACATCTACATTTTTCATACATTCAACCAACTGTTCCGTGAGGCATCCTCACAAAAAACCCATTGTGTGTGATGTCTGGGGGGCACTAAGGAAGGAGCAGAAGACACATTTCTGTTGTTCACTGTAACATATAGACAATACTGTTTTGTATTGGACGGAAACATTATGGACAAAAACCAAAGCTCACATAGCAAGCCACTGATGCCTAAGATTGTTTCATACATGGTTACAAAGTGATGGCTGCTATTGTAGGTGAATGAGACAGAGGTACAGTTGATGACAATAGTGTACAAAAGGTGTGTGACCCACCGCCGCACCGGAGTTCTACAAGGGGAACTCAGACTGACCTGTGTTCTTCATGGGGAACTCAGACTGACCTGTGTTCTTCATGGGGAACTCAGACTGACCTGTGTTCTTCATGGGGAACTCAGACTGACCTGTGTTCTTCATGGGGAACTCAGACTGACCTGTGTTCTTCATGGGGAACTCAGACTGACCTGTGTTCTTCATGGGGAAGTCAGAATTCCTCTGCAGGGTAGAGGGCAGCTCATTTATCCTGAGGGACAGCTGCCGTTTGAAGGGAGAGGAGTTGTTGTTGAGGGCTGGGAACCCTCTGAAGGAACCCTGTCTTGCCAGGGCCTCCACTGGGGCGTGTCTGCGGGGGATAACCTGTGGGCCCAGAGTGCCTCCCATGCCCAGGGGGGGGGAAGAGGAGGGGGACGGGGGCCCTGGTAGAGGGGCAACCGCCTGGTTCACCACACCCCCACTGGGGCCTGAGGAGAGCGGGATGGAGGACTTGACATCGCCCTCCGCTGTGGGAAAGGGTAAACATCAGGGTATGGTAGGCTACTAGACAGATACACCATGTAAAGAACAGCCACAAGAACACACAACACACACCTTTCCTGTCCTGTAACTGCCTCATGGCCTCCTCTCGCTCTGCGGCTTCCGTCGCCGTGGTAACTCGGAACGAGCCCTCCCTGGTGAAGGTGGTTCTGTTGGAGTCGAAGGTTGCCGTGACGCCACACTCCTTCTCTCTCTTCTGTTTCCTCTCCAGACAGGCAGCGAAGGCACAGCCCACCGCGTGGCTCAGACGCTCACCCTTAACAACACCACATTCTCATTACAACATTATCACATTTTTTTATTTGTTTAAATTTTATTTTACCTTTATTTAACCAGGTAAGAAGCCAGTTGAGAACAAGTTCTCATTTACAACTGCGACCTGGCCAAGATAAAGCAAAGCAGTGCGATAAAAACAACAACAGAGTTACACTGACTGTTATTTTAGCATTGCCTCAGGTCTTAGAGGGGAAATATTATCACAACATTATCTTTACGATCAAGTCCTACATGGGAGAGACATTATCCCTGACTGTCAACATTACAACATTACTTCAAGCACTTCCTATACAGACTTCCCACTCTCAGACACATGAAACATTCCATGACTTTCCAGGTAGCTTAGTGGTTAAGAGCGTTGTGCCAGTAACCGAAAGGTCGCTGGTTCTAATCCCCGAGCCGACCAGGTGAAAAATCTGTCGATGTGCCCTTGAGCAAGGCACTTAACCCTAATTGCTCCTGTAAGTCGCTCTGGATAAGAGCGTCTGCTAAATGACTACAGAGAAGAGTATCCCTGCATCTATATTCCTTATATTGAAACAAAATGTGTGTGATCTCACAAGTACGGCATGTAAATCCACTCAATGTTTAGGATAGACATCATCTCGGTTAACCCAGAACATAAATCACTGCGTGGCTCAGACGCTGTCAATAACAGCCCACCGCCTGGCTCAGACGCTGTCAATAACAGCCACCGCCTGGCTCAGACGCTGTCAATAACAGCCCACCGCCTGGCTCAGACCTGTCAATAACAGCCCACCGCCTGGCTCAGACCTGTCAATAAACAGACCCACCGCCTGGCTCAGACGCTTGTCATAACAGCCCACCGCCTGGCTCCAAGCACCGCTGTCAATAACACCCCACCGCCTGGCTCAGACGCTGTCATAACAGCCCACCGCCTGGCTCAGAAGCCTGTCCAATAACAGCCCACCCGCCTGGCTCAGACGCTGTCAATAACAGCCCACCGCCTGGCTCAGACGCTGTCAATAACAGCCCACCGCCTGGCTCAGACGCTGTCAATAACAGCCCACCGCCTGGCTCAGACGCTGTCAATTACAGCCCACCGCCTGGCTCAGACGCTGTCAATAACAGCCCACCGCCTGCTCAAGCCGGTCAACTAACAGCCCACCAGCCTGGCTCAGACGCTGTCAATAACAGCCCACCGCCTGGCTCAGACGCTGTCAATAACAGCCCACCGCCTGGCTCAGACGCTGTCAATAACAGCCCACCGCCTGGCTCAGACGCTGTCAATAACAGCCCACCGCCTGGCTCAGACGCTGTCAATAACAGCCCACCGCCTGGCTCAGACGCTGTCAATAACAGCCCACCGCCTGGCTCAGACGCTGTCAATAACAGCCCACCGCCTGGCTCAGACGCTGTCAATAACAGCCCACCGCCTGGCTCAGACGTTATCATTAATAACAGATTAATAACATGTTAATGACAGCTGTTCTCCCTGAGACAACACTTCAGTAATGGTATTCTATTAGGGATCCCCATTAGCTGTTGTGAAAACAGCAGCTACTCTTCCTGGGGTCCACACAGAACATGAAACATGACATAATACAGAACATTAATAGACAAGAATAGCTCAAGGACAGAACAACATCAATTAAAAAAAAAGCACATGTAGCCTACATATCAATACATACACACAAACGATCTAGGTCAAATAGGGGAGAGGCGTTGTGCTTTATCTGTTTTTTGAAACCAGGTTTGCTGTTTATTTGAGCAATATGAGGTGGAATGGAGTTCCAAGCAATAATGGCTCTATATAATACTGTACGCTTTCTTGAATTTGTTCTGGATTTGGGGACTGTGACAAGACCCCTGGTGGCATATCTGGTGGGGTAAGTGTGTGTCAGAGCTGTGTATAAGTTGACTACCTAAACAATTTGGAATTTTCCACACTTCAGTCATGACATGAGGCATAAGAAGGTGAACTTGCTTGGCTTTCTGAAACAAGAGACTCTCCTTGCGTGATCTTAGTTTATGATTCACAATGCTGAGGCTTTATCATTTCACTAGTAAACTAGCTGAATGTCAGCTGGGTTTGTGTTAGAGTAATGGGTTATGGTAACGGTTTAGAGTAACGGTTTAGGGGTTAGGGTCTGGTTTAGGGGTTAAGGTATGGTTTAGGGTAACATTTTAGGGGTTAGGGTCTGGTTTAGGGGTTAAGGTATGGTTTAGGGGTTAGGGTAACGGTTTAGGGTTAGGGTAACGGTTTAGAGTAACGGTTTAGGGGTTAAGGTATGGTTTAGGGGTTAGGGTAACGGTTTAGGGTTAAGGTCTGGTTTAGGGGTTAGAGTAACGGTTTTGGGGTTAGGGTAACGGTTTTGGGGTTAGGCTAACGGTTTAGGGGTTAGGGTAATGGTTTAGGGTAACGGTTTAGGGGTTAGGGTAACGGTTTAGGGGTTAGGGTAATGGTTTAGGGTAACGGTTTAGGGGTTAGGGTAACGGTTTAGGGTAACGGTTTAGGGGTTAGGGTAACGGTTTAGGGGTTAGGGTAACGGTTTAGGGTAACGTTTAGGGGTTAGGGTAACGGTTTAGGGGTTAGGGTAACGGTTCAAGGTCTGGTTTAGGGGTTAGGCTAACGGTTTTGGGGTTAGGGTAACGGTTTAGGGGTTAGGTAACGGTTTAGGGGTTGGGTAACGGTTTATGGGTAACGGTTTTTGGGGTTAGGGTAACGGTTTAGGGGTTAGGGTAACGGTTTAAGGGTAACGGTTTAGGGGTTAGGGTAACGGTTTAGGGTACCGTTAGGGTTAGGGTAACGTTTAGGGGTTAGGGTAACGGTTTAGGGGTTAGGGTAACGGTTCAGGGTCTGGTTTAGGGGTTAGGCTAACGGTTTTGGGGTTAGGGTAACGGTTTAGGGGTTAGGGTAACGGGTTAGGGTAACGGTTTAGGGGTTAGGGTAACAGTTTAGGGTAACGGTTTAGGGGTTAGGGTAACGGTTTAGAGTTAGGGTTTAGGGTCGGGTTTAGGGGTTAGGGTTTAGGGTCGGGTTTAGGGGTTAGGGTTTAGGGGTTAGGGGTTAGGGTCTGGTTTAGGGGGTTAGGGTTTAGGGGTTAGGGTAACGGTTTAGAGTTAGGGTTTAGGGGTTAGGGTCGGGTTTAGGGGTTAGGGTTTAGGGGTTAGGGGTTAGGGTCGGGTTTAGGGGTTAGGGTTTAGGGGTTAGGGGGTAGGGTCTTACCGAGTCCTTGATAGCCATGAAGCAGTGGCAGATCCAACGTCTAGTAGTTCCATCTCTACAGATGTAGGAGAAGGCTCTCTCAAAGTTCCTGTCCGGAGCGCAGAACGATACTTTCTCTATTGTCTGGTCCAGGATCAGGTCCTACAGAGAGGGGGGGGGGGGCATTCTCATTACAACATTATCACATTACACTGACTGTTATTTTACCATTGCCTCAGGTCTTAGAGGGGAAATATTATCACAACATTATCTTTACGATCAAGTCCTACATGGGAGAGACATTATCCCTGACTGTCAACATTACAACATTACTTCAAGCACTTCCTATACAGACTTCCCACTCTCAGACACATGAAACATTCCATGACTTTCCAGGTAGCTTAGTGGTTAAGAGCGTTGTGCCAGTAACCGAAAGGTCGCTGGTTCTAATCCCCGAGCCGACCAGGTGAAAAATCTGTCGATGTGCCCTTGAGCAAGGCACTTAACCCTAATTGCTCCTGTAAGTCGCTCTGGATAAGAGCGTCTGCTAAATGACTAAAATGTAAATGTAATGTTTACAGAGAAGAGTATCCCTGCATCTATATTCCTTATATTGAAACAAAATGTGTGTGATCTTACAAGTACGGCATGTAAATCCACTCAATGTTTAGGATAGACATCATCTCGGTTAACCCAGAACATAAATGTTGGTAATTTGGTAGGTAGTCTGTCCACAAGAGACGACGTTGTAAATCTCCATGTAATAATGACTCCATCCAGTGGGGGGCAGCAGAAGCCACCGTTAAATATGGACCTGTTCTACTAATGGTCCATGAAGGAGTTTCTATACCAGGTGTACTGGAGTATATAACCAGGGTGTAAAAGAGGAACCGTTGGGTTGACAAACTGTCCCTAGACCAAAACCAGTTCATTAAACAAGTGAAACTTGTGCGGTGTGTAAGAGTTTCCAAACTGCCCAGAAGCCCACAGGTGAAAATTTGTGAGTCCTTCGGGGAAACTTGCTTGGTTAATTCCCCGAAACCCTAAAATTTAAATTTTTTTAAGGGGTCTTAAAAACCCCCGGGGAAAAATCTTTCTTTTGGCCAGGTTTCCCAAAGTGGGGGGGGGGGACTCTTAAAAATACAATAAAATATTTTATTTTAATTTTTTGGTTTAAAAAGGGGGGAAAATTTAAAAAAACTTTCTTTAATTCCAAAGGGGGAAAACAAGGGGTTAACATTAAAAATTATATCAATTTTTAAGATTAAATCTCAAAATAAAATTATTTTGGGAGTTGTTTTAAACTGGCCCATCCGGGCGCGGCAAAAAAAGGCCCCGGGAAAACCCATTTTTAAAGGGGATTTTCCCTTTTTTTTGGGGGGGTTTCCCTAGCCCTTCATAAAAAAAGTAAATGTTGGGTGTTATTTTTTTTTTTTTTGGGATAAAAATTTTTCCGAGCGACTAAAGAGAAGGTACCCTACAAACCTTTTTTAAAAACAAAATTTGTATTTTAAAAGGCTTAAAAAAAATTTTAATAACTTCCTCTCCCAGTAATTGTTTTGGTGGTTTTGGGTGGCCGTTTTGTTTTGTTGCTTCCGTGGGGGGAGGCCCCGTTTTTTGGGCCGTTTTCCAAATGCCCGGGGGTTTTCTTCCGGTGTGGGTTTGGGGTTGGGGGGCCGGGGGGTTTTTCCTGTCCCCTCCCCCTTCTTTAAAAGTGCTTGTCGGTGTGTGGTTTTTCCCTGGGCCCCCCTTTTGGGCCCCTTTTGTCGTCTTTGGGTCTGAAAATAGTTTTGCCCCTGAGAAGGAACCCCCCCTAAGTCCTGTGTCCTTTTTAAAACCTCTTGAAAAAAAAAAAGTTTCCCTTTTGCCGGGGGGGTGGGGGGGGGGGGGGGGGGGGGCCCCGGGGCCCGGGGGCCCTGTCTGTTGGGGGGCCTTTCGGGCGGGGTTTTTTTTGGGGCGGGGGGGGTGGTTTTTCGGGGGTCTTGGGGGGGTTTTGCGTTTTTGGGGGGTGGTCGTTTGTCCGGCCGTTGCGGGGGGGGTTTTTGGTCGCCCGTTGCGGCCTTTTGGGTGCTGGCCCTCGGGCCAAAAAGGAGGGGAAAATTTTTTTGGGGGTTTTTGGGGGGGGGGGGGGGGGGGAAACGGAATTTGCGAAAAAAGTTAGCCCCGGGGGGAGGAGGGGAAGGAAAGGGGGGGAGAGAGGACAGGAGAGGGGGGGAAAAGGAGAGAGGAGAGAGAGAGAGAGAAGGAAAAAAAAGGGGAAGGAGAGAAGAAGAGGGGGGAGAAAATGGGGGGGGCCCCCCAACCCGGGGAAAACCCAGGGGAGGAAAAAGGGGGAAAAGAGGAAAAAAGGGGGGAGGGGGAAGGGGGAGAGTTTAAAAAAGGGGGGGGTTTTTTTTTTTAAAAAAAAAAGGGGGGGGGGGAAAAAAAAAAAGGGGGGGGGGGGGGGGAAAAGAAGGAAAAGGGGGGAAGCCCAAAACCAGAAAAAAAAAAGGAAAGAAAAAAAAAAGGGGGGGGGTTTTAAGGGAAACGGGGGTTTGAAGGGGGGGGGTTTTTAAAAAAAAGGGGGGGGGGGAAAACCCCCCGGGAAAAAAAAAAACCCCCCCACCCTTTTGGGCCCCCCCCCCCCGGGGGGGGTTTTTCCCCCCCAGGAAGGGGGGGGAAAACCCCCCCCAAAAACCCCCCCAACCCCCGGAAAAACCCTTCCCCCGGGGGGGGGGGGTTTTGGGCCCCCTTTTAAAAAAAAAAAGCCCCATAACCCAAAAAAGGGGGGGATTGGGGTTTTTTGGTGCCATGGTTTTTGGCCTTGTTATTCCGAATTAAAAAGCAAACCCCCAAACCCCCCAAACAACCCCTCCTCCATGTTTTAAAACGGGGGGAAACTAAAACAAAGACACGGCGGTTGGAACCAAAAATCTCAAATTTGGACTCCAGACCAAAGGACAGATTTACACCAGTCGAATGTCCATTGCTCGTGTTTCTTGGCCCAAGTAAGTCTCTTCTTCTTATTGGTGTCCTTTAGTAGTGGTTTCTTTGCAGAAATTCGACCATGAAGGCCTGATTCACGCAGTTGATGTTGAGATGTGTCTGTTACTTGAACTCTGTGAAGCATTTATTTGGGCTGCAATTTCTGAGGCTGGTAACTCTAATGAACTTATCCTCTGCAGCAGAGGTAATTCTGGGTCTTCCATTCCTGTGGCGGTCCTCATGAGAGCCAGTTTCATCATAGAGCTTGATGGCTTTTGCGACTGCACTTGAAGAAACTTTCAAAGTTCTTGAAATGTTCCGTATTGACTAATCTACATGTCTTAAAGTAATGATGGACTGTCATTTCTCTTTGCTCATTTGAGCTGTTCTTGCCATAATATGGGCAAGAGTGTGCAAAGCTGTCATCAAGGCAAAGGGTGGCTATTTGAAGAAACTTTTTTTTTTGGTTACTACATGATTCCATATGTGTTATTTCATAGTTTTGATGTCTTCACTATTATTCTACAATGTAGAAAGAGTAAAAATAAAGAAAAACCCTTGAACGAGTAGGGGTTCTATAACTTTTGACTGGTACTGTGTGTGGCTGTATACCAAACACACATATGTCGTAGACATAAACACAGATCACACGCTGGAAAGACGGAAAACAACCGAAAGTCAAACATTGCAAAGAAAGGCTTTGGGTAGGTGTTGTTGTGTTGTAAGTGGAAAGACTGTTTCCAGACTGGAGAGAGGAAGAGAACGGAGAAAAGGGTGAACGAAAGTTGACAATAAAGATATAATAGATATAATAGTCCACCAGTTCAATACCAGACGGAAACACACAGAACAGACAAACTCATTCACACCAAACAGGTCTCTGTCTTAATCCATGTCTGATGGAGGAAGAAGTGATCTCACACACACACACACACACACACACACACACACACAGGTCTCCAGGTAGTTTGTTGGTGAGGTAATGTCCCAGACAGTTCCTGGTTGCCTGTCTGCCGTGATCAGAGGGGTTATATTAAGGTGAAGGAAAGAGACAAGAGGCACTCAGACTGACACACAAAGCACAACTTACTTTTGTAAAGAAGCCCTTGAAGAATTTCCTGTCCTGTTGTGGGGTAAATGGGGAGGGGGGGGGGGGGGGGGGGGGGGGGGCGACAACACGGACAATGTTACCGATGACTGAGGAAGGCTACCAAATGTCCAGGTATAGGAAGGTGTGTGTCTCTCTGTTTATGGGGGCTTGTAGGGGTGAAGCTTGGTTAGGAGTGAGTGGAGTGATGGATGGATGGATGAATAGTGATCCCGTGTTGAGGAGAGGTATTGTTAACATCATTACGGTTATGATTAGTTACTACTACCACATGTAACCACACTGCTGCGGAACGGTAAGCTGAATCCCACAGGGCCCAGATCAGCAACACGGAGCCAACAGCCCCACACTGGAATGGTGTGTCCGTGCCGTGGCCCTTTACACTCGTACCCGTATACGGGTTGGAATGGTGTGTCCGTGGCGTGGCCCTTTACACTCGTACCCGTATACGGGTTGGAATGGTGTGTCCGTGGCGTGGCCCTTTACACTCGTACCCGTATCCGGGTGGAATGGTGTGTCCGTGGCGTGGCCCTTTACACTCGTACCCGTATACGGGTTGGAATGGTGTGTCCGTGCCGTGGCCCTTTACACTCGTACCCGTATACGGGTTGGAATGGTGTGTCCGTGCCGTGGCCCTTTACACACTCGTACCCGTATACGGGTTGGAAATGGCTAATTTGGGCAGTAATAAGCAGCTAAATGTGAACGTAGTGACTGTACAGTAACAAGCTATACATCAGGTCAGAGCTCTGGTTCTGGACAGTAACAGCTATACATCAGGTCAGAGCTCTGGTTCTGGACAGTAACAGCTATACATCAGGTCAGAGCTCTGGTTCTGGACAGTAACAAGCTATACATCAGGTCAGAGCTCTGGTTCTGGACAGTAACAGCTATACATCAGGTCAGAGCTCTGGTTCTGGACAGTAACAGCTATACATCAGGTCAGAGCTCTGGTTCTGGACAGTAACAGCTATACATCAGGTCAGAGCTCTGGTTCTGGACAGTAACAGCTATACATCAGGTCAGAGCTCTGGTTCTGTTCTTCACAGCTCTGTATGGGTTTGGACTGAGAGCCATTCTGAACTTGAGCACCGTACGTGACAAGAAGTTGGCCCATCCCTCCTGCTGATTGGACAACTTTAGCAAATGTTTTGTTGTCTGAGTGAGAGAAATGCTGTAAATGAAGAGGACTTGATGTGTATATTTTGAAAGATGAGACGTTGAGGATTATAATAAATACCGCTTTAATGTCATACAAGCGAGCCAAACACCCGCGAGTCCAAATGTGCACTTCACATCTCCATATCATTAAACTCCTGTCCATCCACAGTGTCAACGTTTATGATCACTGTGCTTGATGTACAGTCCCAAGATGACGTGGCGTCGTACCCTGCTACCATGGTTATGCTTTTCATACTTCTTCTGTAAGAAACATTTACATTTAGCCTAATCCATATAGGCCAATTCCCACCAGTGTAAAGGGTCAAGACCGTCATGTGTTTTCTCCTTTGAGCTTTAAGTCAGATCCAATTACCCAGTCACGGTGAAAAGGACACAAGACGGAGACAGACGGAACACCATGTTAATGCATGATGATTACGGTGGTTTGTTAACAGCAATGGAAGTCAGTCCACACACAGAGCGAGCGAGCGAGCGAGAGAGAGAGAGTCAGCATTAGTGTGACTGCAGACAGGCAGACTCAAGCCTCACCTCACAGACAGCTGGTAGAGTTAAGTTACACAGGTAAAGTTAAGCTACACAGGTAAAGTTAAGCTACACAGGTAAAGTTAAGCTACACAGGTAAAGTTAAGCTACACAGGTAAAGTTAAGCTACAGGTAAAGTAAGTACACAGTAAAAGTTAAGTTACACAGGTAAAGTTAAGCTACACAGGTAAAGTTAAGTTACACAGGTAAAGTTAAGCTACACAGGTAAAGTTAAGCTACACAGGTAAAGTTAAGTTACACAGGTAAAGTTAAGTTACACAGGTAAAGTTAAGCTACACAGGTAAAGTTAAGTTATACAGGTAAAGTTAAGCTACACAGGTAAAGTTAAGCTACACAGGTAAAGTTAAGTTACACAGGTAAAGTTAAGCATACCAGGTAAAGTTAAGTTATACAGGTAAAGTTAAGTTACACAGGTAAGTTAAGCTACACAGGTAAAGTTAGTATACAGGTAAAGTTAAGCTACACAGGTAAAGTTAAGTACACAGGTAAAGTTAAGTCTACACAGGTAAAGTAGTTAAGGTAGACACACCGTGTAAGAGTTAAGGACTAAGAGGTAGAATGGGGAGGGAGGGGACACAGGGTTGGGATGGAGGTAGAGACTAGGATGAGGGAGGGGACACAGGGTTGGGAATGGAGGGAGACTAATGGAGGGGGACACAGGTTAGGGAATGAGGGAGCTAGATGGAGGGAGGGGACACGGGTTGGGATGGAGGGAGACTAGATGGAGGGAGGACACCAGGGTTGGGAATGGAGGGAGCTAGATGGAGGGGGGGGACACAGGGGTGGGATGGAGGGAGACTTAGATGGAGGGACAGGGACACAGGGGTTGGGATGGAGGGAGACTAGATGGAGGGAGGGGACACAGGTTGGGATGGAGGGAGACTAGATGAGGGAGGGGACACAGGGTTGGGATGGAGGGAGACTAGATGGAGGGAGGGGACACAGGGTTGGGATGGAGGGAGACTAGATGGAGGGAGGGGACACAGGGTTGGGATGGAGGGGAGAATAGATGGAGGGAGGGGAACACAGGGTTGGGATGGAGGGAGACTAGATGCGGGAGGGGACACAGGGTTGGGATGGAGGGAGACTAGATGGAGGGAGGGACACAGGTTGGGATGGAGGGAGACTAGATGGAGGGAGGGGACACAGGGTTGGGATGAGGGAGACTAGATGGAGGGAGGGGACACAGGTTGGGATGGAGGGAGACTAGATGGAGGGAGGGGACACAGGGTTGGGATGGAGGAGACTAGATGGAGGGAGGGGACACAGGGTTGGATGGAGGGAGACTAGATGGAGGGAGGGGACACAGGGTTGGGATGGAGGAGACTAGATGGAGGGAGGGGACACAGGGTTGGGATGGAGGGAGACTAGATGGAGGGAGGGACACATGGGGTTTGGGGTGGAGGGAGACTAGATGGAGGGAGGGGACACAGGGTTTGGGATGGAGGGAGACTAGATGGAGGGAGGGGACACAGGGTTGGGATGAGGGAGACTAGATGGAGGGAGGGGGACACAGGGTTGGGATGGAGGGAGACTAGATGGAGGGAGGGGACACAGGGTTGGGATGGAGGGAGACTAGATGGAGGGAGGGGACACAGGGTTGGGATGGAGGGGGACTAGATGGAGGGAGGGGACACAGGGTTTGGGATGGAGGGAGACTAGATGGAGGGAGGGGACACAGGGTTGGGGATGGAGGGAGACTAGATGGGGAGGGGACCACAGGGTTGGGTGGAGGGAGACTAGATGGAGGGAGGGGACACAGGGTTGGGATGGAGGGAGACTAGATGGAGGGAGGGGACACACGGGTTGGGATGGAGGGAACTAGATGGAGGGAGGGGACACAGGGTTGGGATGGGGGAGGAGACTAGATGGAGGGAGGGGACACAGGGTTGGATGGAGGGAGACTAGATGGAGGGAGGGGACACAGGGTTGGGATGGAGGGAGACTAATGGAGGGAGGGGACACAGGGTTGGGATGGAGGGAGACTAGATGGAGGGAGGGGACACACGGGGGGTTGGGATGGAAGGGAGGACTACGGATGGCGGGAGGGGGACACAGGGTGGGATGGAGGGAGACTAGATGGAGGGACGGGACACAGGGTTGGGATGGAGGGAGACTAGATGGAGGGAGGGGACACAGGGTTGGGATGGAGGGAGACTAGATGGAGGGAGGGGGGACACAGGGTTGGGATGGAGGGAGACTAGATGGAGGGAGGGGACACAGGGTTGGGATGGAGGGAGACTAGATGGAGGGAGGGGACACAGGGTTGGGATGGAGGGAGACTAGATGGAGGGAGGGGACACAGGGTTGGGATGGAGGGAGGACTAGATGGGGGAGGGGACACAGGGTTGGGATGGAGGGAGACTAGAGGAGGGAGGGGACACAGGGTTGGGAGGGAGGGGACTAGATGGAGGGAGGGGACACAGGGTTGGGATGGAGGGAGACTAGATGGAGGGAGGGGACACAGGGGTTGGGATGGAGGGAGGGACTAGATGGAGGGAGGGGACACAGGGTTGGGATGGAGGGAGACTAGATGGAGGGAGGGGACACAGGGTTGGGATGGAGGGGAGACTAGATGGAGGGAGGGGGACACAGGGTTGGGATGGAGGGAGACTAGATGGAGGAGGGGACACAGGGTTGGGATGGAGGGAGACTAGATGGAGGGAGGGGACACAGGGTTGGGATGGAGGGAGACTAGATGGAGGGAGGGGACACAGGGTTGGGATGGGGGAGACTAGAGCTGAGGGAGGGGACACAGGGTTGGGATGGAGGGAGACTAGATGGAGGGAGGGGACACAGGGTTGGGATGGAGGGAGACTAGATGGAGGGAGGGGACACAGGGTTGGGATGGAGGGAGACTAGATGGAGGGAGGGGACACAGGGTGGGATGGAGGGAGACTAGATGGAGGGAGGGGAACACAGGTTGGGATGGAGGGAACTAGATGTAGGGAGGGACACAGGGTTGGGAGGAGGAGAGACTAGATGGAGGGAGGGACACAGGGTTGGATGGAGGGAGACAGATGGAGGGAGGTGGACACAGGGTTGAGGGGAGTGGAGACTAATGTGAGGGAGGGGACACAGGGTTGGGATGGAGGGAGACTAGAGGAGAGGAGGGGGACACAGGGTTGGGATGGAGGGGAGACTAGATGGAGGGAGGGGACACAGGTTGGGATGGAGGGAGACTAGATGGAGGGAGGGGACACAGGGTTGGGTGGATCGAAGACTAAGATGGAGGGAGGGGACACGGTTGGGATGAGGAACTATAGATGAGGAGGGGACACAGGGTTTGGGATGGAGAGACTAGTGGAGGAGAGGGACCCAGGTTGGGTGGAGGAGACTAGATGGAGGAGGGGAAAACGGGTTGGTGGAGGGAGACTAGATGGAGGAGGGGACACGGGTTGGGATGGAGGGAGACTAGATGGGGGAGGGGACACGGGTTGGGATGGAGGGAGACTAGATGGAGGGAGGGGACCAGGTTGGGATGGAGGGAGACTAGATGGAGGGAGGGCACAGGGTTGGATGGAGGGAGACTAGATGGAGGGAAAGGGGCACAGGGTTGGGGTTTACCCTTTAAAAAACAATTGGCTAATTAAAATTTCACTATTTAAAAGTGAGGAGGAAAGTTTTATGGAGTGAAATAGAAAAAGGGAGGGAAAGGGTTGGGGGGAGGAAGAGGGGGGGGGAAAGGGTTTTGGGGGAGGGAGAGAGGAGGGGAGGGAAAGGGGGTGGGAACAAAAAGAAAAAAAAGAAGAAAAAAGAAAAATAAGGGGAAAAAGGGTGAGGGAGGAAGGAAAAGGGTTTGGGAAGGGAGAGTGGGGGGGTGGGGAAATGGGGTGGGGTTTTGGGAAGAGAGGGAGGGGAGAGATGGTTTGGGGGGGTTTTGGGTTTGGCGGCGGGGTCCCTCCCCTTTTTTTTTAGGGGTTGGTTTTTGGGGGGGTTGGTTTTTTTTCCCTTTTTCCGGGGGGTCCGTTTTTATTTAAAAACCTTTTTTCCCCGGGGTTAAAAAGGGGGTTTTCGGGGGTTTGGGGTGGGGGGGTTTTGGGGGGTTGGGGGGGGGGGGGATCGGGGTGGAAGAAGGTGGGGGCCGGTTCCCATTTGACACGTGGAAACGCTAAAACTAACTGCTGAACACCAGAGTACAGAAGGGCAGCCTCCTGGTCAGCACTTTGGGCATCTTCCTTTTGCTCCTGGGCGGGGCCCCCTGGCGCTCTCCCTTTTGCGAAATGGGGCTAAAAGGCAGCCAAAGGAGAAGTAAATGGAGGGCCACCCGGTTCATTTCTACACTTGGTCAGCTAGACTAGCTTAACACCAACGGCAGCAAAACACTGGCACTAACTACCAACTGGTCAGCTAACTACAACTGGTCAGCCAATACACTGGTCGCTAACTACCACTGGGAACCCAGGACTAACTACCAAGGAGAAACCGGTCAGACTAAAAACTGGTCAGCAAATACAATTTGGTCGCTAAACAATTCACCTACCCGGTCAGCTTTTCAGCTAACTACCAACTGGTCAGCTAACTACCAACTGGTCAGCTAACTACCAACTGGTCAGCTAACTACCAACTGGTCAGCCCAAAACATCTGATGAATCCTTTAGTCCTGTATGCTGGTACAGTGCCTTCAGAGAGTATTCATACCCTTTGAATTAATCCACATTTTGTGTTACAGCCTGAATTCAAAATGGATTAAATTGATTTGTTTTCTCACCCATTTACACACAATACCCCATTAATGACAAAATAAAAACATGCTTTTACACATTTTGGCAAATTTATTGGAAAGTAATCTGAGTCAATACATGCTAGAATCACCTTTGGCAGCGATTACAGCTGTGAGTCTTTCTGGGTAAGTCTCTAAGAGCTTTGCACACCTGGATTGTCAATATTTACACATTATTATTTTTTTAAACTCTTCAAGCTCCGTCAAGGTGGTTGTTGATCATTGCTAGACAGCCACTTTCAAGTCTCTTGCCATAGATTTTCAAGCCGATTTAAGTCAAAACTGTAACTCGACCACTCAGGAACATTTAATGTGGTCTTGGTTAACTTGTGTTTTAGGTTATTGTCCTGCTGAAACGTGAATTCATCTCCCAGTGTCTGGTGGACAGCAGACTGAACCAGGTTTTCCTCTGGGATTTTGCCTGTGCTTAGCTCCATTCTGTTATCCACCATGCTTGAACATTTTGAAGAGAGGTACTCAAATCAAATCACATTTTATTTGTCACATGCGCCGAATACAACAGGTGTAGACCTTACAGTGAAAAGCTTACTTACAAGCCCTTAACCAACAATGCAGTTTTAAGAAAGAATACCAATAAAAAATACATAAAATAAATAATAAAGAAAATAATTAATCAAAGTAACAAATAATTAAGAGCAGCAGTGAAATAACAGTAGGGAGGCTATATACAGGGGGGTACCGGTACAGAGTCAATGGGAAATAACAGTAGGGAGGCTATATACAGGGGGTACCGGTACAGAGTCAATGGGAAATAACAGTAGGGAGGCTATATACAGGGGGTACGGTAACAGAGTCAATGGGAAAATAACAGTATGGAGGCTATATACAGGGGGTACCGGTACAGAGTCAATGGGAAATAACAGTAGGGAGGCTATATACAGGGGGGGTACCGGTACAGAGTCAATGTGAAATAACAGTAGGGAGGCTATATACAGGGGGGTACCGGTACAGAGTCAATGTGTAATAACAGTAGGGAGGCTATATACAGGGGGTACCGGTACAAAGTCAATGTGCGGGGGCACCGGTTAGTCGAGGTAATATGTACATTTATTAAAGTGACTATGCATGGATAATAAGAGAGTAGCATCAGTGCAAATATTCCGGGTAGCCATTTGATTAGATGTTCAGGAGTCTTATGGCTTGGGGGTAGAAGCTGTTTAGAAGCCTTTTGGACCTAGACTTGGCGCTCCGGTACCGCTTGCCGTGCGGTAGCAGAGAGAACAGTCTATGACTAGGGTGGCTGGAGTCTTTCACTATTTTTAGGGCCCTCCTCTGACACCGCCTGGTATAGAGTTCCTGGATGGCAGAAAGCTTGGCCCCAGTGGTGTACTGGGCCGTACGCACTACCCTCTGTAGGACCTTGCGGTCTGAGGCCGAGCAGTTGCCATACCAGGCAGTGATGCAACCAGTCAGGATGCTCTCGATGGTGCAGCTGTAGAACTTTTTGAGGATCTGAGGACCCATGCCAAATCTTTTCAGTCTCCTGAGGGGGAATAGGTTTTGTCGTGCCCTCTTCACGACTGTCTTGATGTGCTTGGTCCATGTTAGTTTGTTGGTGATGTGGACACCAAGGAACTTGAAGCTCTCAACCTGTTCCATTACAGCCCCTTCGATGAGAATGGGGGCGTGCTCAGTCCTCTTCTTTTTCCTGTAGTCCACAATCATCTCCTTTGTCTTGATCACGTTGAGGGAGAGGTTGTTGTCCTGGCACCACACGGCCAGGTCTCTGACCTCTTCCCTATAGGCTGTCTCGTCGTTGTCGGTGATCAGGCCTACCACTGTTGTGTCATCGGCAAAGTTAATGATGGTGTTGGAGTCGTGCCTGGCCTGGAGAGACCTGAAAATAGCTGTGCAGCGATGCTCCCCATCCAACCTGACAGAGCTTGAGAGGATCTGCAGATAAGAATGGGAGGAACTCCCCAAATACAGGTGTGCCAAGCTTGTAGCGTCATACCCAAGAAGACTCGAGGCTGTAATCGCTGCCAAAGGTGCTTCAACAAAGTACTGAGTAAAGGTTCTGAATACTTACGTAAATGTGATATTTCCGTTTTTTATTAAACCTGTTCTTGCTTTGTCATTATGGGGTATTGTGTGTAGATTGATGAGGGGAAAATAACTAATCCATTTTAGAATAAGGCTGTAACGTAACAAAATGTGGAAAAGGTCAAGGGGTCTGAATACTTTCCAAATGCACTGTACACACACTATCGCTCCTAGTCTTCATACATTAGTATACACTGAGTGGACAAAACATTAAGAACAGCTGCTCTTTCCACAACAGACTGACCAGGTGAATCCAGGTGAAGGATATGATCCCGTATTGATGTCACTTATTAAATTCACTTCAATCAGTGTAGACGAATGGGAGGAGACGCGTTAAAGAAGGATTTTTAAGCCTTGAGACAATTGAGACATGGATTGTGCGTGTGCCATTCAGAGGGTGAATGGGCAAGACAAAATATATAAGTACCTTTGAACAGGGTATGGTAGTAGGTGCCAGGCACACTGGTTTGTGTCAAGAATTGCAACGCTGCTGGGTTTTTCACGCTCAACAGTTTCCCGTTTGTATCAAGAATGATCCACCACCCAAAGGACATCCAGCCAACTTGACACAACTGTGGGAAGCATTGGAGTCAACATGGACCAGCATCCCTGTGGAACGCTTTTGACACGTTGTAGAGTCCCATGCCCCGATGAATTGAAGCTGTTCTGACGGCAAAAGGGGGAGGGAGGGGGGGTGGGGGGGTTGCAACTCAATATTAGGAAGGTGTTCTTAATGTTTTGTACACTCAGTGTATATTAATATAAAGAGAAAGTGTATTCACTGTCAGCACAGCACTAGCCTAGCTGTCTGAGGACAGTGGAGAGTTACGTTACTAGCTGTCTGAGGACAGTGGAGAGTTACGTTACTAGCTGTCTGAGGACAGTGGAGAGTTACGTTACTAGCTGTCTGAGGACAGTGGAGAGTTACGTTACTATCTGTCTGAGGACAGTGGAGAGTTACGTTACTAGCTGTCTGAGGACAGTGGAGAGTTACGTTACTAGCTGTCTGAGGACAGTGGAGAGTTACGTTACTAGCTGTCTGAGGACAGTGGAGAGTTACGTTACTAGCTGTCTGAGGACAGTGGAGAGTTACGTTACTAGCTGTCTGAGGGACAGTGGGAGAGTTACGTTACTAGCTGTCTGAGGACAGTGGAGAGTTGACGTTACTAGCTGTCTGAGGACAGTGGAGAGTTACGTTACTAGCTGTCTGAGGACAGTGGAGAGTTGACGTTACTAGCTGTCTGAGGACAGTGGAGAGTTACGTTTACTAGCTGTCTGAGGACAGTGGAGAGTTGACGTTACTAGCTGTCTGAGGACAGTGGAGAGTTACGTTACTAGCTGTCTGAGGACAGTGGAGAGTTGACGTTACTAGCTGTCTGAGGACAGTGGAGAGTTGATGTTACTAGCTGTCTGAGGAGAGTGGAGAGTTACTAGCCGTCTGAGGAGAGTGGAGAGTTACTAGCTGTCTGAGGACAGTGGAGAGTTGACGTTACAAGCTGTCTGAGGACAGTGGAGAGTTGACGTTACTAGCTGTCTGAGGAGAGTGGAGAGTTACTAGCTGTCTGAGGAGAGTGGAGAGTTACGTTACTAGCTGTCTGAGGAGAGTGGAGAGTTACCTTACTAGCCGTCTGAGGACAGTGGAGAGTTACGTTACTAGCTGTCTGAGGAGAGTGGAGAGTTACGTTACTAGCTGTCTGAGGACAGTGGAGAGTTACGTTACTAGCTGTCTGAGGACAGTGGAGAGTTACGTTACTAGCTGTCTGAGGAGAGAGGAGAGTTACCTTACTAGCTGTCTGAGGACAGTGGAGAGTTACGTTACTAGCTGTCTGAGGAGAGTGGAGAGTTACGTTACTAGCTGTCTGAGGACAGTGGAGAGTTATGTTACTAGCTGTCTGAGGACAGTGGAGAGTTGACGTTACTAGCTGTCTGAGGAGAGTGGAGAGTTACGTTACTAGCTGTCTGAGGACAGTGGAGAGTTACGTTACTAGCTGTCTGAGGACAGTGGAGAGTTACGTTACTAGCTGTCTGAGGACTGTGGAGAGTTACGTTACTAGCTGTCTGAGGACAGTGGAGAGTTGACGTTGTGACAGCTGGCTCTAATAGAACTGTAGCGCTTCAGAAATCACGTCATCTTCCCAGCCTACACCAGTCATAGCATTATCTTCCCAGCCTACACCAGTCATAGCATTATCTTCCCAGCCTACACCTTCCCAGCCTACACCTTCCCAGCCTACACCTTCCCAGCCTATACCTTCCCAGCCTATACCTTCCCAGTCTACACCTTCCCAGTCTACACCTTCCCAGCCTACACCTTCCCAGCCTATACCTTCCCAGTCTACACCTTCCCAGCCTACACCTTCCCAGCCTACACCTTCCCAGCTTACACCAGTCATAGCATTATCTTCCCAGCCTACACCTTCCCAGCCTATACCAGTCACAACACTCTCTAGCCAGCCACAGCACTCCACCAGACATTGACACAGTAGTGTACCTTAATGAGTACCATTCCACTGCTCTCCCATCCACTCAGGGACAAGCATTGTCTCAATCCATACAGTCCTGTCTAAATTAAAATGGCCCACTGTCTGAGCTCTCTAGCCAGGTGTCGGAGCTTAGCCAGGTGTCGGAGCTCTCTAGCCAGGTGTAGGAGCTCTCTAGCCAGGTGTCGGAGCTCTCTAGCCAGGTGTCGGAGCTCTCTAGCCAGGTGTCTGAGCTCTCTAGCCAGGTGTAGGAGCTCTCTAGCCAGGTGTCGGAGCTCTCTAGCCAGGTGTAGGAGCTCTCTAGCCAGGTGTCGGAGCTCTCTAGCCAGGTGTCGGAGCTCTCTAGCCAGTGTCGGAGCTCTCTAGCCAGGTGTCGGAGCTCTCTAGCCAGGTGTCGGAGCTCTCTAGACCAGGTGTCGGAGCTCTCTAAGCCAGGTTGTAGGAGCTCTCTAGCCAGGTGTCGGAGCTCTCTAGCCAGGTTAGGAGCTCTCTAGCCAGGTTGTCGGAGCTCTCTAGCCAGGTGTCGGAGCTTAGCCAGGTGTCGGAGCTCTCTAGCCAGGTGTAGGAGCCTCTAGCCAGGTGTAGGAGCTCTCTAGACCAGGTTGTCGGAGCTCTCTAGCCAGGTGTCGGAGCTCTCTAGCCAGGTGTCGGAGCTCTCTAGCCAGGTGTCGGAGCTCTCTAGCCAGGTGTAGGAGCTCTCTAGCCAGGTGTAGGAGCTCTCAATATAAGCAACAATTTGATACCTGCCTTCAATTGCATTAGCCTACTTTATTCCAGAATGTTCCTCATTCAGTTGATCATAACCAAGGGCAGTTTCCTCTCTCCTCACTTTTCTAAGACAAGAGCAGTTTTCCTCGTCTCCTCACTGCACTGCCGCATTTTTCTCAACACCAGTTTAAATCAATATACTGTTTTCTAGAAATCTGGATTTTTTTTCGGGTTCATTACATTTCTGAGATGTCGGACCGGGCTCGGGCTTCAGCTCACCGGGCTTGGGTTGGACCGGGCTTGAATTTGTGTGAGGAAACCATATGTGGACATGTACATGCTGGGAAACTGTGTGTGTGTGCTTCCTCGTGGGTACCGGAAATCCCCCAAATCCCCATAAGTCCCCACAAGGATAGTAAAACAAGGAAAATTATCCCTCGTGGGGACATTTCCCAGGTCCCTCACGACGAGAAAGGCTATTTTAGGCTTAGGGTTACGGTTACAATTCGAGTTAGGGTTAGAATTAGGGGTTAGGTTTAAGGTTAGAGAAAATAGGATTTTGAATGGAAATCAATTTTTGGTCCCCACAAGGATAGTAAAACATATGCTGTGCATTTGTGTGTGTGTGGCTGTAGTTAAATAAATAGTCCTAATGTTTATACCTTCAAGGAATTCTCAAGGAACATGTGATTTGGCCTTACCCCCCTTTTTGTTGGTATTATGTGGGTATTGTTTGTGTTTCGACACTCAGACACCATTGTGTGTGTGTCTGTCTGTTACAGACTGTATGGAGCGGTGAAACAGGCGTCTCCTCATGGTAACAGCCAGAGACAGACTACTGTGGAGCGGTGAAACAGGCGTCTCCTCATGGTAACAGCCAGAGACAGACTACTGTGGAGCGGTGAAACAGGCGTCTCCTCATGGTAACAGCCAGAGACAGACTGTATGGAGCGGTGAAACAGGCGTCTCCTCATGGTAACAGCCAGAGACAGACTACTGTGGAGCGTGAAAACAGGCGTCTCTCATGGTAACAGCCAAGACAGACTACTGTGGAGCGGTGAAACAGGCGTCTCCTCATGGTAACAGCCAGAGACAGACTGTAGGAGCGGTGAAACAGCGTCTCCTCATGGTAACAGCCAGAGACAGACTACTGTGGAGCGGTGAAAACAGGCGTCTCCTCATGGTAACAGCCAGAGACAGACTACTGTGGAGCGGTTGAAACAGGCGTCTCCTCATGTAACAGCCAGAGACAGACTACTGTGGAGCGGTGAAACAGGCGTCTCCTCATGGTAACAGCCAGAGACAGACTACTGTGGAGCGGTGAAACAGGCGTCTCCTCATGGTAACAGCCAGAGACAGACTACTGTGGGGTCACCAAAAGGCTCAGCTATAAAAATGTTAGTGATCAATTTAGTGATACCCGAGCCCTACCCGTACCCTAGTTATTGATGAGAAAACAGGCCCTACCCGGTCCTAACCCGATGTCGAGACCCGTCGGACTCGGGTCGGGTAGCAAAGCTCTAGTGTGAATCATAGAGCAGGAAGGGGAGGGGCTCCTAGACAGAGCAGGCCAGAGAAGGACGGGGAGGGGCTCCTAGACAGAGCAGGATGGGGAGGGGCTCCTAGACAGAGCAGGGCGGGGAGGGGCTCCTAGACAAAGCAGGAAGGGGAGGGGCTCCTAGACAGAGCAGGAAGGAGAGGGGCTCCTAGACAAAGCAGGGCGGGGAGGGGCTCCTAGACAAAGCAGGACGGGGAGGGGCTCCTAGACAAAGCAGGCGGGAGGGCTCCTAGACAAAGCAGAAGGGAGGGGCTCCTAGTACTAAGCGGAAGGGGGGGTCCTAGACAAAGCAGTACGGGGAGGGCTCCTAGACAAAGCGGGCGGGAGGGCGTCCTAACCAAGCGAGGGTAGGGGCCTAGACAAGCGGACGGGGAGGGTCCTAGTACAAGCAGGAAGGCAGAGGGGCTCCTGACAGAGCGGTAAGGGAGGGCTCCTAGACAGGAGGAACGGGAGGGCTCCTAGAGAGCGGAAGGGGAGGGTCTCCTAACGGCAAGCCTAGTTCTCTCCATTATTGATCAAATAGTTATTAATAGTTTGCTGTATTAGGTTGGAAACCTCAAACCTAACTACAGGAGGTTCCTCCCCAGGACATGGTTGAAGAGACCTGGCCTAGATAGATGTAAACCCTCCAGAGGTAGCCTCGGACCGGGTTGGGAGCACTGGACTAGATAGATGTAACCTACAGAAGGGTAGGCTCCAGGAAAAGGGTTGGGAGCTGGCTCTATAAGTAAACCTACAGGAGGGTATCTCTCAGGAACAGGGTTGGAGAGCCCTGGAGGGATCTAGAAACGCACAGGAGGACGGCCAGGACACAGGGTTGGAGAGCCTGGACAGATGGAGTAAACCTACAGAGGGATCTCTCGAGGACAGGGTTGGGAGCTCCTGGACTAGAAAGATGTAAACCTCAGGAGGGTAGCCTCAGGAACAGGGTTGGAGAGCCCTGGACTAGATAGGATGTCTAAACCTACAGGAGGGTATGGGCTCCAGGAACAGGGTTGGAGATCCCTGGCACTTATAGAATGTTAACCTAAAAGGGTAGCTCTCATGAACAGGGTTGGAGAGCCTGGACTAGTAGATGTAAACCTACAGGAGGTATCTCTCCAGGAACAGGGTTGGAGAGCCCGGACTAGATAGATGTAAACCTACAGGAGGGTTCTCTCCGATCTCTCCAGGAACAGGGTTGGAGAGCCCTGGACTAGATATATGTAAACCTACAGGAGGGTATCTCTCCAGGAACAGGGTTGGAGAGCCCTGGACTAGATAGATGTAAACCTACAGGAGGGTATCTCTCCAGGAACAGGGTTGGAGAGCCCTGGACTAGATAGATGTAAACCTACAGGAGAGCATAAGCTTGGGAGTTTTTGAGTCGTTCAATCAGTTTCCTCTTGATTGCTAGCAATAGCATCAATTCTTCATTGAACAGTGTTATCTGACAAAGGTATTAATGGGAGTTTCTGTACCTCTGCCTCCCCACACATTGTCTTCACCATATTAATTGCGGTCGGTAAAATATCAAAGTCTCTGCAATTCTGTGTGTTAACTGAGTGCTACTAGCCTACTCAATATATGTGAATTAGCAATGTTCATATTGTTCACATGCTACCGCTGCAATGCCTTCCTAATGCTCCTGCCTCATAACATGCTCCTGCCTCATAATATGCTCCTGCCTCATAATATGCTCCTGCCTCATAATATGCTCCTGCCTCATAATATGCTCCTGCCTCATAATATGCTCCTGCCTCATAATATGCTCCTGCCTCATAATATGCTCCTGCCTCATAACATCTGTACCAGGCCAGAGAGGGCCACACATACTCAATAGGCTCAGTTCTCTCTCCTTCTGGCAATAGGTATTATTCCCGCTGTGGAAATATCCAAGTGTTTGCATGTTATACTACGGCAGCCATTGTTAGAGCAGCATGCACCTGTTTAACATCCGTTTATCGTTCTTACATTCCTAATTATGACAGTCTTTCCTACTGCATGTTTGTGTAGTAGTGCCTTCGGAAAGTATTCAGACCCCTTCGCTTTTTCCACATTGTGTTACGTTACAGCCTTATTCTAAAATGGATTCAATAAATTTTCCCTGATCAATCTACACACAACACCCCATAACGACAAAAGCGAAAACAGGTTTTTAAACATTTTTGCAAATGTATTAAAAATAAAAAACAGAAATACCTTATTTAGATTTAGATTTATTCAGACCCTATGCTATGAGACTCAAAATGTAGTTCAGGTGCATCCTGTTTCCATTGATCCTCCTCGAGATGTTTCTACTACTTGATTGGAGTCAACCTGTGGCAGATTCAATTGAATGGACATGATTTGGAAAGGCACACACCTGTCTATAAAAGGTCCCACAGTTGACAATGCATGTCAGAGCAAAAACCAAGCCATGAGGTCGAAGGAATTGTCCGTAGAGCTCCAAGACAGGATTGTGTCGAGGCACAGATCTGGGAAAGGATACCAAAAAATGTCTGCAGCATTGAAGGTCCCCAAGAACACAGTGGCCTCCATCATTCTTAAATAGAAGAAGTTTGGAACCACCAAGACTCTTCCTAGAGCTGGCCGCCCGGCCAAACTGAGCAATTGAGAGAGAAGGGCCTTGGTCAGGGAGGTGACCAAGAACCTGATGGTCACTCTGACAGAGCTCCAGAGTTCCTCTGTGGAGATCGGAGAACCTACCAGAAGGACAACCATCTCTGCAGCAGTCCACCAATCAGGCCTTTATGATAGAGTGGTCAGACGGAAGCCAATCCTCAGTAAAAGGCACATGACAGCCCGCTTGGAGTTTGCCAAAAGGCACCTAAAGGACTCTCAGACCATGAGAAACAAGATTCTCTGGTTTGATGAAACCAAGAATCAACTCTTTGGCCTGAATGCCAAGCGTCACGTCTGGAGGAAACCTGGCACCATCCCTACGGTGAAGCATGGTGGTGGCAGCATCATGCTGTGGGGATGTTTTTCAGCGGCAGGGACTGGGAGACTAGTCAGGATCGAGGGAAAGATGAACGGAGCAAAGTACATAGAGATCCTTGATGAAAACCTGCTCCAGAGCGCTCAGGACCTCAGACTGAAGCGAAGGTTCACCTTCCAACAGGACAACAACCCAAGCACATAGCCAAGACAACGCAGGAGTGGCTTCGGGACAAGTCTCAATGTCCTTGAGTGGCCCAGCCAGAGCCCGGACTTGAACCCGATCGAACATCTCTGGAGAGTCCTGAAAATAGCTGTGCAGCGACGCTCCCCATCCAACCTGACAGAGCTTGAGAGGATCTGCAGAGAAGAATGGGAGAAACTCCCCAAATACAGGTGTGCAAGGCTTGTAGCTTCATACCCAAGAAGACTTGAGGCTGTAATCGCTGCCAATGGTGCTTCAACAAAGTACTGAGTAAGCTGGGGACAATAAAATGCAACTTTAAAATGTGCAGTTTTGTAACACAATGAAGGAATGTCCACCAGAGCTGTTGACAGATAATTTAAAAATGTTCAATTCTCTACCAACAGTCGTTTTAGAGAATTTGGCAGTACATCCAACCGGCCTCACAACCGCAGACTAAGTGTACGGCATCGTGTGGGCGAGTGGTTTGCTGATGTCAACGTTGTGAACAGTGCCCCATGTTGGCAGTGGGGTTATGGTATGGGCAGTCATAAGCTATGGACAATGAACACAATTGCATTTTATCGATGGCAATTTGAATGCACAGAGATACCGTAACGAGATCCTGAGGCCCATTGTCGTGCCATTCATCCGCCGCCATCACCTCCTGATTCAGCATGATAACGCACGGCCCCATGTCGCGAGGATCTGTACACAATTCCTGGAAGCTGAAAATGTCTCAACTTCCACGGCCTGCATACTCACCAGACATGTCACCCATTGAGCATGTTTGGGATGCTCTGGATCAATGTGTACGACAGCATGTTCCAGTTCCCGCCAATATCCAGCAACTTCACTCAGCCATTGAAGAGGAGTGGGACAACATTCCACAATCAACAGCCTGATCAACTCTATGCGAAGGAGATGTGTCGTGCTGCATGAGGCAAATGGTGGTCACACCAGATACTGACTGGTTTTCTGATCCACGCCCCTACCTTTTTATTTTTTTAAAGGTATCTGTGACCAACAGATGTACATCTGTATTCCCAGTCATGTGGAATCCATAGATTAGGGCCTAATGAATTTATTTAAATTGACTGATTTCCTTCTATGAACTGTAACTCAGTCAAATCTTTGAAATTGTTGCATGTTGAATTTATATTGTTGTTCTGTATAGTTAGTTGGAAATGTTACTGATAGTCTACAGATGGAATATCCAAATAAAGTGGTACAGAATGTTGCTCTGACGTAACTCCTCCGTCTACCCGGAGCTGTCTGTCTGCCCTGTGCTCAGTGAGCTGGGTGGGCTTGACAGACAACAGACTGACAGACTGATGGAGGGTCTGGAAGCCCAGGCCCTCAGACCTCTACAGACAGACTGATGGAGGGTCTGGAAGCCCAGGCCCTCAGACCTCTACAGACAGACTGATGGAGGGTCTGGAAGCCCAGGCCCTCAGACCTCTACAGACAGACTGAGGGAGGGTCTGGAAGCCCAGGCCCTCAGACCTCTACAGACAGACTGATGGAGGGTCTGGAAGCCCAGGCCCTCAGACCTCTACAGACAGACTGATGGAGGGTCTGGAAGCCCAGGCCCTCAGACCTCTACAGACAGACTGATGGAGGGTCTGGAAGCCCAGGCCCTCAGACCTCTACAGACAGACTGATGGAGGGTCTGGAAGCCCAGGCCCTCAGACCTCTACAGTCAGACTGACGGGTACAACAGTGCAGTGTTTAAAATGACAAAAAGGGCTCCTGTGTACATTCAGAGCCAGGCGTCAGACCGGGTCTACGGGAAACCAAGTACGTCACGCCACATGATGAGAGATGAGGAAAACTAGCGGTGATCGAGGAAACTGTTAGATGGGGAAAATGGACAGACCGGAGTAGAGAGGGAGGAGGGGAAAGAGGGGGGGGGGTCCTTGCTCTGTAGAGGGGGATTAGTGAGACAGACTGTCCAGTCAGTAGACTACGTAGTGAGACAGACTGTCCGGTCAGTAGACTACGTAGTGGGACAGACTGTCCAGTCAGTAGACTACGTAGTGAGACAGACTGTCCGGTCAGTAGACTACGTAGTGAGACAGACTGTCCAGTCAGTAGACTACGTAGTGAGACAGACTGTCCAGTCAGTAGACTACGTAGTGAGAGACTGTCCGGTCAGTAGACTACGTAGTGAGAGACTGTCCGGTCAGTAGACTACGTAGTGAGACAGACTGTCCGGTCAGTAGACTACGTAGTGAGACAGACTGTCCAGTCAGTAGACTACGTAGTGAGACAGACTGTCCAGTCAGTAGACTACGTAGTGGGACAGACTGTCCAGTCAGTAGACTACGTAGTGAGACAGACTGTCCAGTCAGTAGACTACGTAGTGAGACAGACTGTCCGGTCAGTAGACTACGTAGTGAGAGACTGTCCGGTCAGTAGACTACGTAGTGGGACAGACTGTCCAGTCATTAGACTACGTAGTGAGACAGACTGTCCGGTCAGTAGACTACGTAGTGAGACAGACTGTCCAGTCAGTAGACTACGTAGTGAGAGACTGTCCGGGTCAGTAGACTACGTAGTGAGAGACTGTCCGGTCAGTAGACTACGTAGTGAGACAGACTGTCCGGTCAGTAGACTGACGTAGTGAGACAGACTGTCCAGTCCAGTAGACTACGTAGTGAGACAGAACTGTCCAGTCAGTAGACTACGTAGTGGGACAGACTGTCCAGTCAGTAGACTACGTATGAGAACAGACTGTCCAGTCAGTAGACTACGTAGTGAGACAGACTGTCCGGTCAGTAGACTACGTAGTGGAGAGACTGTCCGGTCCAGTAGACTACGTAGTGAGACAGACTGTCCGGGTCAGTAGACTATATGAGACAGACTGTCCAGTCAGTAGACTCGTAGTGAGACAGACTGTCCAGTCAGTAGACTAACGTAGTGAGACAGGACTGTCCGGTCATAGACTACGTAGTGAGAGACTGTCCGGTCAGTAGACTACTATGAGACAGACTGTCCGGTCAGTAGTACTACGTAGTGAGACAGACGTCCAGTCAGTAACTACGTAGTGAGACGACTGTCCAGTCAGTAGACTACGTATTGGGACAGACTGTCCAGTCAGTAGACTACGTAGTGAGACAGACTGTCCAGTCAGTAGACTACGTAGTGAGACATGACTGTCCGTCATAGACTACGTAGTTGAGACAGACTGTCCTGGTCAGTAGACTACGTAGTGAGACAGACATTAGAGGTCTACCTACCGTCTTGAGACGCTTCACAGCCTCCTCACGATGTGCATTCCTCTGGACTCCTCCACCTCTACTGACCCGGTACTAGAGAGATTGTGCGAATAGAGCATAAGAGCGAATAGAGAGAGAGAGTAGACGAGAGGGAGAGAGAAGGGAGCAGGATCAAGAGAAGACAGAGAGACCGTGTGATAGAGAGAGGATATCAGCAGGATGACCTGAATCTCTCTCTTTCTTCGTTCCCGTTGTCTCGTCTCTCTCTCTGCCTCTCGCTCGCCGCCTCTCTCTTCTCTCTCGCTTGTCTCTCTCGCTCTGTCTCTCTCTCCTCCTCTTCCTTGCTCTCCTTCTCTCTTCCTTCTTCTCTCTCTCTCCTCTCTCTCGCTCTCTCTCTCTCTCGCGCCTCTCTCTCCCTGCCTTTCCCGTCTCGTGTGGCTCTCTCTCTCTCGCGACCCTTTCCGCGTCCCCTTGCTCTCTTTCTCTGCCTCGCTCTCTCTCCACTCGTTTCTCCTCGCTCTCCCCTCTGTCCTCTGCGCTCTTCTCTCTCTCTCCTCTCCTTCCTGCGCTGCTGGCTCGTCCCTCTGCGCCTCCGCTCGCTCTCGTCCCTCTCTCGGCGCTCTCTCGCCTGCTGCCCTCTGCTGCCCTCGTCGCGCCGCTCCCTTCGCTCTCTCCGCTCTCGCGCTGCGCTGCCTCCCGCGCGCCAGCTCCTCTCTCTCCCTATCTCTCTCTCTCTCTTCTCTCTCTCTCTCTCCCTCTCTCTTATTCTGAGCTCTGAGAACAGAGTTAGTGAGCAGAGCAGGAACAGCAGGTTGTGAGTGGTGCCGTCCTCTTCCTGTCTCTTCCTGCCAGGGGAAAGATCTTCCTGCCACAGGGCCTCTGCTGCTCCCGTAGACGACTGGCTGAAGGACTGCACTGGATGCTTACGTCCCAAATGCCACCCTATTCCCTATTTAGTGCACTACTTTTGGTCAAAACTAGTGCACTGTGTAGGGAATATGGTGGCCATTTGGGATACACAGTATGACTGGCTGCTGTAAGTTATATCAATAGACGGAAAGAGCTCCCCACCCCACCCCAGCCAGTGTGTCACTGCGGTCCCGCCCCTGACCTCCTATGGTCCCCTGGGACGGTGAGGGTCAGACCTGGAGCCCTGGAGGCAGGCAGCCATTGTTGCTGCTTCCGTTCCACACCCGGCTTCCCTTCCCTTCCTTCCCAACACTTCCACACACACACACTAGAGTTGTCATTCTCAGCCCGAACCCAATGGGGCCAGACGGTCTTCTACCGGGCCGGGACTCAAATTCTGAGAATTAAATTTGTGCCGTTTGGGTTTTAGTTTTGCTGCGTTAAGAAAAATAACTGCACACCTTTTACTACAGCTCTCTGTCAGCAACGGCACCAGGATTCCAATATTGGCTGGGCCAGAGAAATCTGTGGCCATGAAACTTTTTTTTCCTGATCATTGAAATGTTTCAAATTGCGATAGAATAGCAGGGCCGGACCGGGACAGAATTCATAAGTGTCTGGCTGTCATACATGTCCCCCATATCCTTCATTACTATTACATATATCATTTACTTCTGCTCTTTTTTTCCCCAACACTTTTTTTGTTGTTGTTTTATTTTTACTTTTTTTGTTAAAAATAAATGCACTGTTGGTTAAGGCCTGTAAGTAAGCATTTCACTGTAATGTCTGCACCTATTGTATTCGGCGCATGTGGCCAATAAAATTTGATTTGATTTGATTGATTTGATATAGAGCCATCATATCAAATCCACTGGCAGGACATGTGTCAGTTTGTCTCTCTCTCAGTTTTCTCCCTACGTCTCCCGAGTGGCGCAGTGGTTTAAGGCACTGCATCGCAGTGCTAGCTGTGACACTAGAGATCCTGGTTCAAATCCAGGCTCTGTCGCAGCCGGCCGCGACTGGGAGACCCATGGGGCGGTGCACAATTTGCCCAGCGTCGTCCAGGATAGGGGAGGGAATGGCCGGCAGGGGTGTAGCTCAGTTGGTAGAGCATGGCGTCAGGGTTGTGGGTTCGATTCCCACGGGGGGCCAGTATAAAAAATAAAATGTATGCACTCACTAACTGTAAGTCGCTCTGGATAAGAACGTCTGCTAAATGACGTAAATGTCCACTACACTTGACTGCTGCAGCAGCTGAGATCACTGGAACCAGAAGACCAGGTCCACACTGCCTGTGCTGGGCCCAGCTACCTCCTGGGGTAACTCTTTATTTGAAAAGGGTCCACAATAAACCATTTATAAGACATTTACAAACCGTTTGCTCAACATTTATTAATGATTAATCCTACATTTGGGGCATCAATGATCATGAGGAAGGTGCGGGATCAGCCCAGAACTACACGGCAGGACCTGGTCAATGACCTGAAGAGAGCTGGGACCACAGTCTCAAAGAAAACCATTAGTAACACACTACGCCATCATGGATTAAAATCCTGCAGCGCACGCAAGGTCCCCCTGCTCAAGCCAGCGCATGTCCAGGCCCGTCTGAAGTTTGCCAATGACCATCTGGATGATCCAGAGGAGGAATGGGAGAAGGTCATGTGGTCTGATGAGACAAAAATAGAGCTTTTTGGTCTAAACTCCACTCGCCGTGTTTGGAGGAAGAAGAAGGATGAGTGTCTCCCGAGTGGCGCAGTGGTCTAAGGCACTGCATCGCAGTGCTAGCTGTGCCACTAGAGATCCTGGTTCGAATCCAGGCTCTGTCGTAGCCGGCCGCGACCGGGAGACCCATGGGGCGTCGTGCAATTGGCCCAGCGTCGTCCAGGGTAAGGGAGGGAATGGCCGGCAGGGATGTAGCTCAGTTGATAGAGCATGGCGTTTGCAACGCCAGGGTTGTGGGTTCGATTCCCACAGGGGGTAAGAATAGAAAAATAGAAAAAAAATAATGTATGCATTCACTAACTGTAAGTCGCTCTGGATAAGAGCGTCTGCTAAATGACTAAAAATGTAAATGTAAATACAACCCCAAGAACACCATCCCAACCGTGAAGCATGGAGGTGGAAACATCATTCTTTGGGGATGCTTTTCTGCAAAGGGGACAGGACGACTGCACCGTATTGAGGGGAGGATGGATGGGGCCATGTATCGCGAGATCTTGGCCAACAACCTCCTTCCCTCAGTAAGAGCATTGAAGATGGGTCGTGGCTGGGTCTTCCAGTATGACAACGACCCGAAACACACAGCCAGGGCAACTAAGGAGTGGCTCCGTAAGAAGCATCTCAAGGTCCTGGAGTGGCCTAGCCAGTCTCCAGACCTGAACCCAATAGAACATCTTTGGAGGGAGCTGAAAGTCCGTATTGCCCAGCGACAGCCCCGAAACCTGAAGGATCTGGAGAAGGTCTGTATGGAGGAGTGGGCCAAAATCCCTGCTGCAGTGTGTGCAAACCTGGTCAAGACCTACAGGAAACGTATGATCTCTGTAATTGCAAACAAAGGTTTCTGTACCAAATATTAAGTTCTGCTTTAAGTTAAGTTCTGATGTATCAAATACTTATGTCATGCAATAAAATGCAAATTAATTACTTAAAAATCATACAATGTGATTTTCTGGATTTTTGTTTTAGATTCCGTCTCTCACAGTTGACGTGTACCTATGATAAAAATTACAGACCTCTACGTGCTTTGTAAATAGGAAAACCTGCAAAATCGGCAGTGTATCAAATACTTGTTCTCCCCACTGTAGATTGTGTATGTGAGCCATTCAGAGGGTAAATGGGCAAGACAAAATATTATGCACCGGTTTGCGTGTGTCAAGAACAGCAACGCTGCTGAGTTTATTTTTAAAAATTACTTTTACCCCAATTTCGTGATATCCAGCTGTCTCAACGTTGCAACTCCCCTACTGAATCGGGAGAGGCGAAGGTCGAGAGCCATGCGTCCTCCGAAACACGACCCCGCCAAACCACGGCTTCGTCACACACCGCTTATTATTATTAAAGTGACCAGTGTTCTATGACTATGTCCACAGGGCAGCAGCCTCTAAGGTGCAGGGTTGAGTACCGGGTGGTAGCCGGCTAGTGGTGACTATTTAACAGTCTGATGGCCTGGAGATAGAAGCTGTTTTTCCAGTCTCTTGGTCCCAGCTTTGATGCACCTGTACTGTCACCTCCTAGATGGTAGCGGGGTGAACAGGCCGTGGCTCGGGTGGCTGAGGTCCTTGATGATCTTCTTGGCCTTCCTGTGACACTGGGTGCTGTAGATGTCCTGAAGGGCAGGCAGTGTGCCCCCCGGTGATGAGTTGGGCAGAACGCACCACCGTCAAGGAGAACCCTGCGGTTACGGACGATGCAGTTGCCGTACCAGGCGGTGATACAGCCCGACAGGATGCTCTCAATGGTGCATCTGAAGAAGTTTGTGAGGGGCTTAGGGGCCAAATTTCTTCAGCTTCCTGGATCTGAAGGCCCGTGCCTTCTTCACCACGCCGTCTGTGTGAAGGGACCATTTCAGGTTGTCAGTGATGTGCACGCTGAGGAACTTGAAGCTTTTGATCCTTTCCACTGCGGCCCCGTCGACATGGATGGCCATAACAAAACATTTTTTACATGTTAGCAAACATGGTATCAAATGAAATGTTATTTGTCACATGCTTGGTAAACTGCGGGTGTAGACTAACAGTGAAATGCTTCCTTATGGGCCCTTACCCACAATGCAGAGTAAAACACAATGATACAAGTAATAACAGATAATGATAACTTCGCTATATACAAATACTGCCGGTCTCCTGGTAAGGGATGTGTACTCCTGAGTGGCGCAGTGGTCTAAGGCACTGCATCGCAGTGCTAACTGTGCCACTAGAGATCCTGGTTCGAATCCAGGCTCTGTCGCAGCTGGCCGCGACCGGGAGACTCATGGGCGGCGCACAATTGGCCCAGGGTAGGGGAGGGAATGGCAGGCAGGGATGTAGCTCAGTTGATAGAGCATGGCGTTTGCAACGCCAGGGTTGTGGGTTCGTTTCCCACGGGGGGGCAGTATAAAAATATATATATATGTATTCACTAACTGTAAGTCGCTCTGGATAAGAGCGTCTGCTAAATGACGTAAAATGTAAAAAAATGTAAAAGGGATACCAGTAGGGCAAAATACTGCCGGTCTCCTGGTAAGGGATACCAGTAGGGCAAAATACTGCCGGTCTCCTGGTAAGGGATACCAGTAGGGCAAAATACTGCCATCTCCTGGTAAGGGATACCAGTAGGGGAAATACTGCCGGTCTCCTGGTAAGGGATACCAGTAGGGCAAAATACTGCCGGTCTCCTGGTAATTGACAAACAGGTTTAGCATCTCCCGCTACTCTCTCCTCTTCCATCCTATCATCTCTTCCCTCTGCTAAATCCTTCTCCCTCTGATCTCCTGATTCTGCCTCCTCTCCTCCCTTTCTGCATCTTTTGACTCTCTATGTCCCCTATCCTCCCGGCCGGCTCGGTCCCCCCCTCCTGCTCCGTAGCTTGACGACTCATTGCGAGCTCACAGAACAGGGCTCCGGGCAGCCGAGCGGAAATGGAGGAAAACTAGACTCCCTGCGGACCTGTCATCTTTTCACTCCCTCCTCTCTACATTTTCTTCCTCTGTTTCTGCTGCTAAAGCCACTTTCTACCACTCTAAATTTCAAGCCTCTGCCTCTAACCCTAGGAAGCTCTTTGCCACCTTCTCCTCCCTGCTGAATCCTCCTCCTCCTCCCTCTCTGTGGATGACTTCGTCAACCATTTTGAAAAGAAGGTTGATGAAATCCGTCCTCATTTATTAAGTCAAATGACACCGCTGGTCCTGCTCACACTGCCCTACCCTATGCTTTGACTTCTTTCTCCCCTCTCTCTCCAGATGAAATATTGCGACTTGTGACGGCCGACCACCCAACAACCTGCCCGCTTGACCCTATCCCCTCCTCTCTTCTCCAGACCATTTCCGGAGACCTTCTCCCTTACCTCACCTCACACATCAACTCATCCTTGACTGCTGGCTATGTCCCTTCCGTCTTCAAGAGAGCGAGAGTTGCACCCCTCTTCAAAAAACCTACCCCCGATCCCTCCGATGTCAACAACTACAGACCAGTATCCCTTCTTTCTTTTCTCTCCAAAATTCTTTAGCCAACTCTCTTGCTATCTCTCTCAGAATGACCTTCTTGATCCAAACCAGTCAGGTTTCAAGACTGGTCATTCAACTGAGACTGCTCTTCTCTGTGTCACGGAGGCTCTCCGCACTGCTAAAGCTAACTCTCTCTCCTCTGCTCTCGTCCTTCTAGACCTATCTGCTGCCTTTGATACTGTGAACCATCAGATCCTCCTCTCCACCCTCTCTGAGTTGGGCATCTCCGGCGCGGCTCACTCTTGGATTATGTCCTACCTGACAGGTTGCTCCTACCAGGTGGCGTGGCGAGAATCTGTCTCCGCACCATGTGCTCTCACCACTGGTGTCCCCCAGGGCTCAGTTCTAGGCCCTCTCCTATTCTCGCTATACACCAAGTCACTTGGCTCTGTCATATCCTCACATGGCCTCTCCTATCATTGCTACACAGATGACACAATTCATCTTCTCCTTTCCCCCTTCTGATAACCAGGTGGCGAATCGCATCTCTGCATGTCTGGCAGACATATCAGTGTGGATGATGGATCACCACCTCAAGCTGAACCTCGGCAAGACGGAGCTGCTCTTCCTCCCGGGGAAGGACTGCCCGTTCCATGATCTCGCCATCACGGTTGACAACTCCGTTGTGTCCTCCTCCCAGAGTGCAAAGAGCCTTGGTGTGACCCCGGAAAACACCCTGCCGTTCTCCGCTAACATCAAGGCGGTGACCCGATCCTGTAGGTTCATGCTCTACAACATTCGCAGAGTACGACCCTGCCTTACACAGGAAGTGGCACAGGTCCTAATCCAGGCACTTGTCATCTCCCGTCTGGATAAACAAATACAACTTGAACCGACCGTTGGTTTACCTTCCGCTTCACGAAATCCATGAG